>CAJQUN010000973.1:0-131898 GCA_907163345.1 Haberlea rhodopensis
CACAATGGCATGGTCATGCAAGATTTTTTGTACAATGGTTGCGTGATTTTTGCATGATGGTGCACGATTTTTTAACATGATGGTGCACGATTATTTGTAAATGTGCATCATTTCCGTAAACAATCGTGCAACATTATAATAATCAGTCGTGCATCATTATAATAATTTGTACATTGATGCACGATTTTTTGTACATTAGTGCACGATTGGTACACTTGAATTTGAACATTGTGGTGCGTGATTTTTTGGAATAGCGATGGTGGTGCACGATTTTGTACATTTGTGCATGGTTTTAGTACATTGATGCACGATGTTTTGTATATTGGTGCACGTTTTTGTACATTGGTGCACGCTTGTAGAGATGATATGTAGGGTAATGCTTGCTTTAGGCTTACTTACAAGAAGGTGCACGTAAACATGATATGTTGTGGAAGATGATATGTAGGGATGTGCTTGCTTTGGGCTTGTTTAGAAGAAGACGCACGTAAAAATATGTAATTTCACAATGCACTAAAATTGTATATTGGAGGCACTAAAATTAGATATTGGTGCACTAAAATTAAACAACGAATGCAATAAAATTGAACATCGGTGCACCAAAATGGACATCGATGCACTAAAAGTGAACATTGAATGCACTAAAATTGGTTTTGGTACACGATTTTGGCATGTGGTGCACGATTTTTTGGCCTGTGGGTGCACGGTTTTTTTTTTTGCCTATGGTGCACGATTTTTTTGGCTTGTGGTGCACGATATTTTTTATTGTGGATGCCACGCTTTTTTTACTATGGGTGCACACTTTTCCAATTTTAGTGCACCAATGTCCAATTTAGTGCACCAATGTCCAATCGTACTCCACAATATTAAAAAATGGTGCACCAAAAGCTTAAAAATTGTGCACCAACATTACAAAATTCAAGTACACCATCATGCTTAAAATCAAGTGCACATTAATGTACCAAAAATCATGCATCAATGTACAAAAATCATGCACCAACTTTTGAATATATCTGTGTTGTTTGACGGCCAAAATTAAAATGGCCATAACTTTTGATCTTGGAGGAAGTTCGCTCTTGAGCCGGATCTATTGGCACACGAACCTGAAAATTCCTTGTTTTAGATATGTTACGCTCAATTTTTTTAAAAAAATCCATTTTATTGCTAACTTTGAGTAATTTTTATTTACAAACTGCTTGCCACATGAGCTCAGATTTTGTTGGTTTCATGTTCTTGTTTGAGAGAATTTTTAGAAAACAATTCACTTAATTCTGCATGAATTGATTTTTAAACTTTGGTGCATGATTTTTGAGCTCGTGGTACACGATTTATGTAATCTTGTGGTGCACGATTTTCTTAACCTTGTGACGTACTGTTTTAAATTGTGGTGCTCTATTTTTAGCATTGTGATGCACTAGATTTTTAATATTTTGGTGCACGAATTTTTAACTTTGTGGGTACACGATTTTATGTAGTTTTGGTGCACGATTTTAAGCTTGTGGTGCACTTTTTACCTTGTGATGCAATTGATTTTTAACCTTTGGTGTACGATTTTTAACATTGTGGTATACAATTCCTGTGAAGGTTGTGCACTTGATTTTTGTAATGGGGTGCACGATTTTTTAAACATTGTGTTGCACGATTTTTTAACATGCTGCCTGATTTTTTAACATGCTGCATGATTTTTTTAAATGGGTGCACGATTTTGGTAATGTGGTGCACTTGATTTTGTAATGAGGGTGCACGATTTTAAAAATCGTGGTGCACGATTTTTAACATTTTGTTGCACGATGGGTGCACGATATTTTATCAAGGTGGTGCACTTGTTTTTTGTAATTGTGGGGGGGGGGGGGGGGGGGGGGGGGTGCACGATTTTTTGTAATTGAGGTGCACAATTTTTTAACGCCTTTTTAACATGTTGGTGAACGATTATTTAACATGACGTGTGCACGATTTTTGACATTTTGATGCATTAAAATTGGTTTTGATGCAACGATTTCGGCATGTGGTGCACGTTTGTTTGGCAAAAAAAAATTCAGACTTTTGCGATGCACGTGCTACAGTAATTTGTGCACGTGCTACAATGGACCGCGCGATAGTTATTAATGTCATTTCAACATAAATGGACTTTAAATGCATTTGCTGTTCTTTTTGTAGGCTATGTTGAATTGTTGTCCATCCATGATACCGGCTTGCAAGTTCCCCTTTTTCAAACGATTTTATTTTAGACTTATTAAATACTAATAACATGACATGTTAATGATTTTAATTGTTTAATATTAGTGATTCTAAATACAAAATTCAAGTGCATTATACCCTTACTAAATAAAATGAAGATCTAAAGCTGGGGTACTTTTTTTTTTAGACGGAGAGGGGCAAAATTTTTATGCGCCAAACCACGATTCAAACTCGAGTATTTTCAAGTGAGCATGAGCTTTTATCCATCAACATAAGGTCAGTGAGCTTGCTCGGTAATTTTTGAACATATAAAGGTCAGCATTTTGACCGGGTACTATTCAATCTCTCATGCATGAACCTATAAAATCATGTTGTGTATACATACACGCTCAGATATAGCAACTGATGTATAAATACGGATTCAAGTATACAAATATGACACAGTGTCAATCTTTCGTATAAATTTTTAGCCCTTCTCGATCTATCTCACAAATAATTTAAATATTTTAAGACCACCTTTGTACGTATCTAAAAAATCACTTTACCCTCCAAAACTTATAGTTTGCCTCTCAAAAATATATTTTTCATCCTAAAATTATATTTTGACCTCATAAAATTATTTTGTTCCTCTATTTTTATTTTAATATTTTTGTCCCCTTATTAATTTCTCGCCTGCGCGATATCATGTTTGAGATCCATCTTACACTATATATACAAATAAAGAGTTTGAGATCCATCTTACACTATATATACAAATAAAAGAATTATTTCCATATATAACACTAGTTTTTTTTTGGGCACCGCACAATGTGCGGGTGCCAGGTACCAACATGTTGGTCAATTTTCCTGATTTGATCGAAAAATATAACAATTCAAATGACCGATTTTAACAATTTTTTTTTTAAAAAACGACTATGCTATAATAATTGAATGGGCAAAAAATAACCAAATGACTACTCTATCTTTTTAAAAAAAAAATAATGTTCATCTTATTATATAAACTGAAAAAATAACATTTGAAGTTGCGAACATAAACCGATTAAGATATATTTTTTTCTAATCGGTTCAAGCCAAACACAAGCATCAACAATATTTAAAAACAAAAAAGAATTTTATTAAAAAAATTTGAAAAACGAAAAAAAAAATTGAAAAAAAAAATGAATAGTACTTTACTATTCATTACAATAGTACTATTCATAAGTGTTTGACACTTATTTTTTTTGGGCACCACACATTATGTTGGTCAATTTTTCCTCATTTGATCGAAAAACATAACAATTCAAATGACCGAATTTAACAAATGGTTTTTTTTAAAAAACGACTATGCTATAATAATTGAATGGGGAAAAAATAACCAAATGACTACTCTATCTTTTTAAAAAAAAAATGTTCATCTTATTATATAAACTGAAAAAATAACATTTGAAGTTGCGAATGGGGAAAAAATAACCAAATGACTACTCTATCTTTTTTTTAAAAAAAATAATGTTCATCTTATTATATAAACTGAAAAAATAACATTTGAAGTTGCGAACATAAATCGATTAAGATATATTTTTTCCTAATCGGTTCAAGCCAAACACAAGCATCAACAATATTTAAAAACAAAAAAGAATTTTATTAAAAAAAAATTGAAAAAACGAAAATAAAAAAAAAATTGAAAAAAAAAATGAATAGTACATTACTATTTATTACTATTCCTTATAATAGTACTATTCATAAGGCTTTGACACTTAATAAAGTATATTATCGGGAGTATGATCCATACGTATTTTCCGATAGTTCCAACAAATATTTTATCAATTTATTAAGCATAGATCAGCATTAGAGTATCTGACTTCATTAGATTTAATAATAATAATAATTATTATTATTATTACTGAAAGAGTCACGACTCACGCGTTTACAATATTATAATGTAAAATTAAAATAGTATTTTAAAATATATCTTATTTTAAGTAATGAACGGATCTTCAAAAGTTGATACAATAAATAAATGAAATAAAGAAATCATTTATTGAGGAGCCGCTTCTTGGAAGTAATTGAGGATAAGACCTTATCAAAAATATGCAAACCTATGCATAAGATATGTCAAACTTGATTTAACATTGGATTACTAACTATATCCAATGTTTCTTTCAATTTTTAATAAAAATTATCCCATCAATTATTGACATTCTATTTCGCATTACAACAAAAAGAAATAAAGACACATTCTACCTTTTTTACTATCTCAAAATTTAAAGTTTTTGCCAAAAATTACAACTTATTTCATATATTAGGAGATTTGTATTGTTTATTTCATTCTTATTCTTATTATTTTATTATACATATATATATGATATATAGATAAATATATAAATATTATAATTATATTATTATTATTATTATTATTTTAGTCATTATATCAAATAATAATTATTATCAACCATCTTTTCCTCCAATCAAACATCATGTAACTTATCACATATTATTTACAATCATTTCATAACTTTTTAATCTTTACATTACTTATCACATCCATCACTTCAAGTTATGTCCAATAAGTTACACTCTCATTATTAGTATTAATAGTGATAGATAAGCAATAATATGTTTACTTCGAATGATTAACATCGAGATTATGTATCTGATTAGATGATGAATTAATGTTTTGCACCTGAATCCTTATTTATGATATTATTTATTATTAGATATTTTAATATTATGATTATTTTTAACTTTTATTATTTTTAATATTATTAATTAGAAATTATAGTTTTAATATCATTAAAAATATTTTTTATTATTAATATTATTGATGTCATATGATATATTGGCCTCCTCGGGTAAAATCCCTCAAGGGCCGAACAAAGACATATACCGAACAGAGTGCACCGAATGGAAAACACCGAGCAGGGTTTGTACCGAACAGCTGCTAACCCTCCTCGGTTTTCTGGTCAAAGATTAGCGGAAGACCCGGGAATACCTAACAAATTAACCGGCGTGAATGAACGTGCAATAATGGGGCGCGGATTTCTCGGACGTGTGGGGCTCCAGTTAAGCCACGATCAGAGGACATCGTGTTCCGGATCTCCCGCGAGCCAATCACTAGGAACAGTCCTATAAATACCCGCAGATATCATCACAGAAAGGGTTGGATTTTTCTGGGCAAAAAGACTCCGAAGAGAGCAAACTTATGTCTGTTCGGTTCTTTTCGTTATTTCTCTAAAAATATCCGTGTAAGTCATTGAGCGATTTTTTGGTGTGTCTAGAAAGTCTTGTAAGTCACCAATATTCATAGTGAAGTTTTATACTGGACTAGGTCCCGTGGTTTTTCTCTCAATTTGAGGGTTTCCACGTAAAAAAATCTTGGTGTGTTTATTGTTATTTTGCATTACCACGTTATTCTACTTTATAATCAAAATCTCGAATCACATCATTGGCGCCGTCTGTGGGAAATCTTAGGGCAAAGACGTTGAAGTAGGACGAGTTTTCTAACAAAAAATAAATCAAAGGGCAAGATGGCCAGAGGTAAAGGTAGGGGGCAAGCTTCCAGGGGAAATGGATCCAATTGTCATCCATACTCGCTCGCTGAACCCAGGGAAGGGCCAGAAGATGCGGGGTCATCTCAACATGTTCCTCGGTCAGCATTTGACAGAAATGATAAGTAAAACTGTCGGGGAGATCATGAGGTAATTTATGGCCCCTCCCCAGAAACAAGAAACGATGCAAGAAGAAGAAGGGGAAGAGTTGGCCTCCGGACAGGAGCCTGAAAAGGAGCCTGAAAAAGAGCTTGAAAAGAACCTGAAGAAGTTAGAAATATTCCTAATCATTTGAATGATGAAACTGATAAAGCGTTAAATCGCCAAATGGAAGAGCTGAAAAGTGAGATGCAGCAGATGCGTAATAAGATGGAAGGACGTCTATATCCTCCGCAGAGGAGTACTCCATTCGCTTCTCATGTGATTGACGATCCTTTGCCCCCAAACTTTAGGACTCTAAATGTGGGAAACTACGATGGTGGTACAGATCCCGAAGAATATTTGTCTCGATTTGAAAACGCTTCGCTTCTTCATCAACTTACGGATGGAGTGAAGTGTCGGGTTTTCCTGACTACATTATCGGGTGCAGCGCAAGCATGGTTTAATCAGTTGCCAGCAAGAATCATTGACTCTTTCCCGAAGTTTAGCTCTCTATTTTTGCATCAGTTTGCAAGCAGCCGGAGTTGCAAGAGAACAGCTCTTAGTCTGTTCGGGATTAAGCAAGCGGAGAAGGAATCTCTTCGAGATTTTCTGAAAAGATTTAGTCATGCATGTCTTGATATTCCACATGTCACCTCTGAAATACTCATCAGCGCGTTCACTCAAGGATTAAAAGAAGGAGACTTATTCCGATCTTTGGCAAAAAAGCCACCTTCTGATTATGATGAACTGTTGGGAAGAGCTTCCAAGTACATTAATTTGGAAGAAGCCCAAAAGATGAAGCAAAGAAGAGATGGTAAAATTGGGGAGGAAGTGAACAGAAAAAATAAACCAGTGGAGCCAATCAAAAGAAGTTTTGACCAGTATCTACCGATGAGACCTCATCGGGAAGTGGCCATGAACCAAAGTATACCGAAAAGGGGGCGGGTGGACCTCATAGGGGGGACCTTTTCGAGGAGGAATGATCCGAGGAGGATCCTTCCGAGGAAGAGGATATCGAGGAGGAGGTTTCCGAGGTGGGAGATCTAATGAGTCTGATGGAGGGCGGGGATTTAACGAGGAGTTCAAAGACAATAATTTCACTCCTAAAGTTAACATAAATCCCGGAAGAGGAGCACCTCAGCCAGTCCCTTGGTCAGTTAGGGGAGAAAGAGTAGAGGGAGAAGAGGAAACCTTGAACAATACCCCTAATCGGGGAACTATACACATGATATCCGGAGGAATGTAAGGTGGAGATTCGAACAGAGCAAGAAGGAATCACGCCCGGAAGCTTCAAGTGCTATCTCTTGACCCCAATCATGTACATGAGGGTCCGTCCATATCTTTTGGGCCTGCAGATCTGCAAGGAATCCATTTTCCTCATGATGATGCGTTGGTTATCTCTGCTACAGTGGCTAATTATAATGTGCAGAGGATTTTCGTGGACACAGGAAGTTCGGCGGACGTACTTTTTCTTAGTACGTTAAACCAAATGGACTTGGGAAGCTTACCTATATTGAAAGTGAATACGTCCTTGCACGGATTTACAGGGGACGTCATAAATCCGATAGGGCAGGTGTCTCTACCAGTTACACTTGGTGAAGAATCAAGGATCAAAACAAAGATGATAAATTTCCTCATTGTGGATGCACCATCTTCTTACAATGTAATATTGGGAAGACCAGCCCTAGCTGCTTTCGAAGTCGTTGCCTCCACCTATCATCTAACCATGAAATTTCCAGTAGGAGAAGAGGTGGGGCAAGTAAGAGGTGATCAAAGCTCGTCACGGAAATGTTATGTACAAGAGCTAAGGTAAGAAAGAGAGCAGAATAACGAAGGAAGAGAACGAGGGGGAAGTTAAAAGAGGAAGCGGGGCGAGGAGGAACGAGTAACACCCGAAGAGGAGTTCCTCAACATCGAGATGGGTCACCCTACTCGAATTACTAGGGTAGGATCCCAACTTGATCCAGAATTACGGGAAAATGTGGTTAATTGTCTAAATCAACACGTGGATGTATTTGCATGGAGTACATCTGATTTAGTGGGAGTAAGACCTGAGGTTGCCGAACACCGCCTCAACGTGGACCCCAATGTTCGGGCAATAAGGCAAAAGAGAAGGCATTTTGGACCAGAAAAGGACGCTGTCATTGCCAAGCAGGTAGAAGAGTTGTTAAAGGCAGGCCACATTCGCGAGATCGGTTTCCCTACATGGCTCTCGAATGTAGTTTTGGTGCCTAAAGCCGGTGATAAATGGAGAATGTGTGTGGATTTTAGGGATGCGAATAAAGCATGTCCCAAAGATTGTTATCCCCTGCCCAGAATCGATCAGCTTGTAGATTCTACTGCTGGACATGAATTGTTATGTCTTATGGATGCTTATCAAGGATATCATCAGATCCCTTTGGCACAGGAGGATCAATCAAAAGTAAGTTTTATAACAGCAGGAGGAACCTTTTGTTATGTGGTAATGCCCTTCGGATTGAAAAATGCGGGGGCCACTTATCAAAGGTTGATGGATAAAATGTTCAAAGAACAAATTGGTCGGAATGTGGAAGTGTATGTTGATGATGTCCTGATCAAGAACCGAAAAGCCGAGGACTTAGTCAAAGATATGGAAGAAGTTTTCAACACTTTAAGAAAATTTGGCATGAAGTTGAATCCCGTAAAATGCACTTTCGGGATTCGTAGCGGCAAATTTCTAGGGTACATGGTCACGGAAAGAGGTGTTGAAGCTAACCCGGAGAAAATCCGGGCCATACGAGAAATGAACCCCCCGAGAACACTAAATGAAGTGCAAAGATTAGCAGGAAGAATAGCGGCACTGAGTCGATTTATATCCCGATCAGCTGATCGGAGTTTGCCTTTCTTCAAAGCATTAAGGCAGGGAGTCAAGTTCGAGTGGAATGACCAATGCCAAAAGGCCTTCGAGGATCTGAAAGATTATTTGGCTCAGTTACCTTTGATAAACAAGCCTGATCCTAAGGAAACGCTTCTCGTGTATTTATCGGTGGCCAAAGAAGTAATTAGTTCCGTGTTAATCAGAGAAAGGTCAGGACAACAGCAGCCTGTATATTATGTCAGCCGAGCTCTGCAAGGAGCCGAGCAACGATACCCTGAAATTGAAAAGTTGGCATTAGCTCTAGTCACCACAGCGAGAAGACTTCGGCCATACTTCCTGTCTCATCCTATCATGGTAATAACAAACACTCATTTGGGTAGACTTTTATCCAAATCCGAAATATCAGGGAGGATGGTAAAATGGGCCACAGAGCTGAGTGAGTTTGATGTCACTTATCAACCCCGAACTACAATCAAAGCTCAAGCTCTGTCAGATTTTCTGGTGGAAGTCACTCATACTCCAGAGGAAAAAGAATGGAGTTTGTTTGTAGATGGATCATCTACTCGATTGGGAAGTGGAGCAGGTGTCATACTCATTAGTCCTGAAGGGGAAGAAATCAGGGTTGCCGTCCAGTTTGGATTTCTTTCCTCAAACAATGAAGCTGAATTTGAAGCTATCATTTCAGGCCTCCAAATAGCATTGGACGCTGGAGCCATGAGGATAAAAGCTTTTATGGATTCGATGCTGGTTGTTCATCAAGTGAAGGAGGTATATAAGGTGAAAGAAGAGAAGCTTAGAAAGTATGTGGAAAAGGTGCGGGCAATGATAGCTCAATTTCAAGAGGTGGAATTAACGCAAATACCAAGGGAAGAGAATACTCGTGCCGATGAATTAGCAAAATTAGCTAGTTCGGTACACGAATGGAAGAACAGGAATGTGCTCGTGCAAGAGCTTTTGATCTCTCATACATCCGTCAATAGCATCATGAGTGTGGAGCCATGTATTATATCCGATTGGCGAGAGCATTTTATTAAATTTTTGAAGACAAAGGTTATGCCTCCTGACCCAAAGGAAGCTGCTAAAGTTAAAAGAATGGGGAACTGATTTGTGTTGATAGAAGGCAAGTTGTTCAAGAAAGGATTCTCAATTCCTTTTTTACAATGTACCTCGAGGCAAGAAGGGGAGCATCTATTAAAGGAGATTCATGAAGGATGTTGCGGAAATCATGTAGGGACTAACATGTTGTACCAAAAATCTATCCGAGCTGGGTACTATTGGCCGACGATGAGGGAAGACGCTGAGGAAGTTGTGAAGAAATGCATTAATTGCCAAAGGCATGCGAATTTATCCCATGTACCTGCGGAAATCCTTAATAGTTGCATCATTTCCTGTCCCTTTGATCAATGGGGAATGGATATTGTTGGACCATTTCCTCCCGCTACAGGGCAGAGAAAATTTCTCCTAGTAGCCGTTGAATACTTCACTAAATGGGTGGAAGCCGAACCATTGGCTAAAATAACTGAGGAAGAAGTCATCAGATTTTTATGGAGGAACATAGTATGCCGCTTCGGAATACCTCGAAGAATAATCTCCGACAATGGAAGACAGTTTCAGGGAGGAAGAATACAAGAATGGTGCAAAGATATGAAGATTAAACAAGTCTTCACTTCAGTCGCCTATCCTCAAGCAAATGGGCAAGCTGAAGTGATTAATCGGATTTTATTGCACGGGATCAAGACAAGACTAGAAGGGGCTCGTGGGGAGTGGGTAAATGAATTACCCGGGGTCTTATGGGCTTATAGAACGACTCCTCGGGTATCTACAGGAGAGACTCCTTATAGCTTAGTATATGGATCGGAGGCCCTCATTCCAGTAGAAATTGGAGTGGAATCTCTTCGAGTACAAAGCTATGATCCCGATCGGAATGAAGAAAAAAGGAAGTTGGAGTTAGATGGGATTATGGAGTTGAGAGAAAAAGCTTTGGCTAAAGTGGAATTGTATAAAATAAGGGTGACCAATGCTTACAATCGGAGGGTTCGCCCAAGGGCTTTTCAGGTGGGAGATCTAGTGCTGCGAAGAATCAATCCCGCGGGGGAAGTAAAGTAATTAGCACCCAAGTGGGAAGGCCCCTATAAAATAAAAGGAGTGATTGGAAGAGGAGCCTACAGGCTGGAAGATCATGAAGGTCGGGAACTGGTGAGACCTTGGAACATTCATAATTTAAGAAAGTATTTTGTGTAATCTTTTAGTTAGCATTGCTGTTCCCATGTATATTTCCTAATTAAATAAATTTCCTTTTATTGGGCAATGTTCGGTTTACTCGTTGGATCGGGATGTTTGGTCAACGTTTAAACTTAAAAACACCATCGTTTACTCGTTGGATCGGGATGTTTGGTCAACGTTTAAACTTAAAAATTCCATGTTATTGTGCTCGGGGTAGCGAGCTTATGTTATTATAGTCCATTGTTGGCGGGTTAAATACAGGATCGGGAAGTTTGGTCTGTATTTGAACCTAAAATGGGACTAAGTGATTATGCTCGGGGTAGCGAGCAACGTTCGGTTTACTCGTTGGATCGGGATGTTTGGTCAACGTTTAAACTTAAAAATTCCATGTTATTGTGCTCGGGGTAGCGAGCTTATGTTATTATAGTCCATTGTTGGCGGGTTAAATACAGGATCGGGAAGTTTGGTCTGTATTTGAACCTAAAATGGGACTAAGTGATTATGCTCGGGGTAGCGAGCAACGTTCGGTTTACTCGTTGGATTGGGATGTTTGGTCAACGTTTAAACTTAAAAATTTCATGTTATTGTGCTCGGGGGTAACGAGCTTATGTTATTATAGTCCATTGTTGGCGGATTAAATACAGGATCGGGAAGTTTGGTCTGTATTTGAACCTAAAATGGGACTAAGTGATTATGCTCGGGGTAGCGAGCAACGTTCGGTTTACTCGTTGGATCGGGATGTTTGGTCAACGTCTAAACTTAAAAATTCCATGTTATTGTGCTCGGGGTAGCGAGCTTATGTTATTATAGTCCATTGTTGGCGGGTTAAATACAGGATCGGGAAGTTTGGTCTGTATTTGAACCTAAAATGGGACTAAGTGATTATGCTCGGGGTAGCGAGCAACGTTCGGTTTACTCGTTGGATCGGGATGTTTGGTCAACGTCTAAACTTAAAAATTCCATGTTATTGTGCTCGGGGTAGCGAGCTTATGTTATTATAGTCCATTGTTGGCGGGTTAAATACAGGATCGGGAAGTTTGGTCTGTATTTGAACCTAAAATGGGACTAAGTGATTATGCTCGGGGGTAGCGAGCAACGTTCGGTTTACTCGTTGGATCGGGATGTTTGGTCAACGTTTAAACTTAAAAATTTCATGTTATTGTGCTCGGGGTAACGAGCTTATGTTATTATAGTCCATTGTTGGCGGGTTAAATACAGGATCGGGAAGTTTGGTCTGTATTTGAACCTAAAATGGGACTAAGTGATTATGCTCGGGGTAGCGAGCAACGTTCGGTTTACTCGTTGGATCGGGATGTTTGGTCAACGTTTAAACTTAAAAATTCCATGTTATTGTGCTCGGGGTAGCGAGCTTATGTTATTATAGTCCATTGTTGGCGGGTTAAATACAGGATCGGGAAGTTTGGTCTATATTTGAACCTAAAATGGGACTAAGTGATTATGCTCGGGGTAGCGAGCAACGTTCGGTTTACTCGTTGGATCGGGATGTTTGGTCAACGTTTAAACTTAAAAATTTCATGTTATTGTGCTCGGGGTAACGAGCTTATGTTATTATAGTCCATTGTTGGCGGGTTAAATACAGGATCGGGAAGTTTGGTCTGTATTTGAACCTAAAATGGGACTAAGTGATTATGCTCGGGGTAGCGAGCAACGTTCGGTTTACTCGTTGGATCGGGATGTTTGGTCAACGTCTAAACTTAAAAATTCCATGTTATTGTGCTCGGGGTAGCGAGCTTATGTTATTATAGTCCATTGTTGGCGGGTTAAATACAGGATCGGGAAGTTTGGTCTGTATTTGAACCTAAAATGGGACTAAGTGATTATGCTCGGGGTAGCGAGCAACGTTCGGTTTACTCGTTGGGTCGGGATGTTTTTCAACGTTTAAACTTAAAAATTCCATGTTATTGTGCTCGGGGTAGCGAGCTTATGTTATTATAGTCCATTGTTGGCGGGTTAAATACAGGATCGGGAAGTTTGGTCTGTATTTGAACCTAAAATGGGACTAAGTGATTATGCTCTGGGTAGCGAGCAATGTTCGGTTCACTCGTTGGATCGGGATGTTTGGTCAACGTTTAAACTTAAAAACACCATCGTTTATTCGTTGGATCGGGATGCTTGGTCAACATTTAAATTTAAGTGGTATCATGTTATTACGCTGGGGATGTTCTCTCTGAAGCTCGACCATATTTATCTGCTCGGGATGTCTTTTCCCCGAGCTCGGTTATATTCATTACTTCGGGATATTTTCCAATCGAGCTTTATTTGCTTAAAATTTTGCTTGGTGAAGAGACTAGCTTGCACAAGATTGTAAGAAGACAAGGAGAGTCATAATATCATTCCCGAAAGATTACAATTAAAACAAAAGGGATACATCCCTAAATCTACAGCTGGAGGAACTCATCGGGAACGGTATTCAGGGCATCATCAACATTTATAAAATCTGTTGAAGTTCCTTCAGGAGGATAGCCAGCAGCTTTAAATTGACGAACAGACGCTTCAAAGCCATAGTTAAGGAATTTGGCAGCGCGTTCGCCCAGAATATCACCATACTCCTCAGACTTCATAAACTCTTCTTTCTTGATGAGCCAGGATTCTTCGATCTGAGCAGCCCGAGATAGTTTCTCATGGTCAAGCTGTTCAGAAAGGGACTTGTTCTCTTCAGATCGCAAGGATTTCTCTTGTAAAAGTTGCCCTAAGAGGGACTTATTCTCTTCAGTCACGGACCTGAACTGCCCGGATAAAGTGGTGTTAGCTTCCTCAAAGTCGGCTAACTTCTTGTGCGCTTCCTCAAGAGCTTCCACTGTCTTATCCCGAGTAGCAACAACAGCAGAGTATCGTTCCTCCAGTAGCTTTATGGATTTCTTCATCTCCTCGCCGATACCTTCTAGCTGTTTGAGATGTTTCTGATTCTCCCCATCTGAGGATCTCATAGATTGGAAGCGAGTCATAATCTCGCCGGCCATTAGATTGGTCTGCAAGAGAATAAATGAAGTTAATATACCGAAGACAAAAAGTTCATCAGACGGAAATGGATATAAGTTACCTGAGTGAGGGAAGTGGAAAAATCATTTATCAAGTTGCTGAAGGCCAATCCTCCGAGGTATTTACGGTCGGGAGAATTGGCCAATTGCAAATAATAGAGTGAGAAATTTTGGGGTCCGATTTTCTCAGAATGGGGACGTTGGGGGGATAAATCCAATTGGGTATATGATATCGGGAGGTTGGCCGAGAAGAGCTAGAACCACCAGGAGCAGGTTGAGAAACAGCTCGAGTTTGAAGAGGTGGACTAGCTCGGTGGGTAAGGGAGATTCGAGGAGAAGGGGTTTTCTTGGTAGGAGGAAGTTTAGAGGAAGAACATTGGCCCTCGGGGGCCGCCCTCTTCAATGATCGAGGAATCAAGGCTTCCGCCTCAGGTACTTCAATCACCTCTTCGGGAGGAGCAGGTGTAACAGATGGGGGAGGATTTGTTCCAGTGGTCGGTTTGGTAGCCTTCTCTGGTGCGGCAATTTTCTTTAGGCTAGCAGCAATCTTGGCTTTCAGCATCTTGGTTTCTGCAAGAAAGAAACATCATAGCAATTATTCAAGCATGTTAAAACAAAATAAGAAAACAAAGCAAGATGCTCGGTAAATACTCACCGAGGGGCATTTTTAGGGAAACACCCTTAGGACTAAGCTGGAACAAGTACAGCAGTCCGTCGTCAATCAGCTCCCCAAGGTTAAAACACTGATCGCCATGCTTACGACGAACTGATAGATATGTTTCTCCCTCAAGTAGCCCCTTGATTGACTTGCCCTTCGGTAAGTTTTCTTTCCACTCCATGGGACAATCCCAGGGTTGGAGTGGGCAAGCAAAGAAGAAAAATCTCTTCCAATTTTTTATGGAAGATGGGTAATTTTTCAGAAAACCCATCCCTGTTCGAGAAGAAAAGTAAAAAAGCCCGATCTCCTTTCGATTTAATTGAAAGAAACAATGGAAGAGTTCGGGAGTCGGAGAAAAGCCAAAAAAGGATAAGACTATGTAGAAACCCGCCAACAATCGATAACTGTTGGGGAATAACTGACTTAGAGAGATGGCAAAATAGGAAGCAACATCTACAAAAAAAGGAGGGATAGGAAAACGAAGTCCCCCTCGGAGTTGGTCTATGTAGAAGGGAAAATAACCCTCGGGAGGCAGGTGGGAGCGAGATCCGGGAGGGGGAACAATAATAGATGTCCCCTCGGAAATCCCCCATTTAGTTTGGATACTGGATAGGTGCCGTTGTGATTTAATCCCGGATTCAAATATCTCAAACCAGGGAACACGGGCTTTTATCAGGTCCTGCTCTGTCGCAGCCTGAAGCTCTTCTCTGCGAGCATCAGGGGCTGACGACGAGCTGGAAGTCTCCTCACTATCAGATGAAGAAGAATGTCGAGGAGAGGGACTCAGGATACCCTCCTCCTCGAACATGTCTATAGTTTTCGAATAATCGTCAGAAGAAGACATACTCGATGAATGGAAAGGAAATAAGTAGGAAGGAAAAGTTGGTCGGACGTCTAATGCTAGCTCGGAAGCGAATTGCAGAAAAGTAAGTTAAAATCAACGAAATGAGTGAATATTTATAGTGGGGGGCCACTTGAACAGTCGTTAAATCGACACCGTTCAAAATAAATCCCATGAACGGTTATAGATGTGCCTCGGGAAATGAAACGTCGCAAGATTTTTGAAATTTTTAGGCGGGAAAATTGGGCGGTTAAAATACCCCGAGCATATCAGGATTTTACCCGAAAACAATAAACCAAGATTTCACTACTCTCATCTTACTTTACTTTAGGAGGGTGAGGTGATGTCATATGATATATTGGCCTCCTCGGGTAAAATCCCTCAAGGGCCGAACAAAGACATATACCGAACAGAGTGCACCGAACGGAAAACACCGAGCAGGGTTTGTACCGAACAGCTGCTAACCCTCCTCGGTTTTCTGGTCAAAGATTAGCGGAAGACCCGGGAATAACTAACAAATTAACCGGCGTGAATGAACGTGCAATAATGGGGCGCGGATTTCTCAGACGTGTGGGGCTCCAGTTAAGCCACGATCAGAGGACATCGTGTTCCGGATCTCCCGCGAGCCAATCACTAGGAACAGTCCTATAAATACCCGCAGATATCATCACAGAAAGGGTTGGATTTTTCTGGGCAAAAAGACTCCGAAGAGAGCAAACTTATGTCTGTTCGGTTCTTTTCGTTATTTCTCTAAAAATATCCGTGTAAGTCATTGAGCGATTTTTTGGTGTGTCTAGAAAGTCTTGTAAGTCACAATATTCATAGTGAAGTTTTATACTGGACTAGGTCCCGTGGTTTTTCTCTCAATTTGAGGGTTTCCACGTAAAAAAATCTTGGTGTTTTTATTGTTATTTTGCATTACCACGTTATTCTACTTTATAATCAAAATCTCGAATCACATCAATTATGAATAAGGATAGACAATGTTTTTTTATCTTCCCGCCAAATAATCACAAGCCAAATATTAATTCTCACACCATAAATTTGAGAATAGTATTTTATCTAAAAAAATATTATATTTGATTTCACAATGTGCTTTTGATTGAAAATTGATTTTTTTAATTGTTTGACCACTAAAATTTGATTATCTTTTGTTTGATTGATTAATTATTGGATTAAATTATCAGCCACCTTAAAAATACATAATCCTACCCTAGGACAATTTATTCATGTTTTTTTAGTATTTTTGTTTTTTGAAATGAGTCTTCCTATATATATTTTGGAATGAATGGATATTAATGTCTCTCCATTTGTCAAGAGTGTTGATTATTTATCACCCTGTCTATTTATGATAAACTATCAAACTATAAAGCCTGAATTATGAGTTATGACAATCATAAAAAAAATAAGTAAACACATGATTAGAGGTGAGCATCGGTTAAAATTGAAACGATCGAAGCGAAATTTCGATCAATCGAACTGATCAAATTTGTTTTCCACCAACCAAACCTACGAATTTTTACTATAAAATCGAACAAAACGTAGACATAAAAAATCTGTAATTTCGATTGGTTAACGAATTAACTGATACTCTTTTAAAAAAGTAAACATTTAAAATAAGATAATTTGATTATAAATAAATAAAAATGAGATAAATTGTTTAAAAATTATTTTTAAAACTTAAAAATTAAAATTTTATTTTTTTAAAAAAATATTTAAAAAATGTAAAAAAAATCGGTTAACCGATATTTTTAATATGAAAACCGATTCCCAACATAATAAACCGATTTTTTCTTAAAAACAAACCGAATTTCTGAATTATTGGTCTGTCGGTTAATTAGTTTAACCAAAATCTTGCTTAGCCCTAGAGAGAAGATAGGATTACTAGAATAATCATATTAGTAATCACAACCTTAGTATTATATTAAGCTTGAGTTGGTCGGTATTTTTCTTTGTTTCAATCAGGTCAAAACAGTGCAAACACCCTGTTATTTTTGACGAGACAAATTTTAGTAAAATACAATATAAATATTAATAATTTAATTTTAACTCATCAATTCAACGAAATTAAGTTGATTTTTTGTTACTTCTACCATGGTACATAAATGAATAAATGAATAAACTTGGTAAATATAAGCATTCGTCGAATTGTTAGGAGGAGATGTCCTACAAACCAATGTGCTAATGGTTGATCCGTTGGCCTCTAAGAACCCTAGTCCAAATCTGTGATTCTATCTCAATTATAAATATGTTGCTTCTTCTCTATGATTAGCAATTCCAATCAATGCACTCTTATAGATAGGTTGGTACTAAACTAGCACTGGTGTTAGCTTGTAGATCTGGTCAGGTTGCTTGGACTCGGGGTATCACATCATACAGATTGTTGATTGTTTATCGGTAATCTCTTTCGTGTAATTATTATTTGATATTTGCATGTTATATATGAATCTAGCGCAATCAATCGTCGCAGGTTAGATCTGTTTATGTATTATATTTTGGCTGCGTTATGGAAAAGGGTGTGTTTTATATTAAAATCAATGTTTCTATTTGTTATACTTCTTTGGTTATTGTGATATCCCCGAAATAATTATATGCATTTGGGCATTATTTATGTTTATGTGATTATTATGGTGTTAATTAATTAATATGAGAAATGCTTAGTCACATGGTGGGCGTGACCTGGAAATGCATTTCGGGGTGCTTGTTATGCATGTTGGGAAATTTGGTGTTAACATGGTTTATTTGTGATGGTTAATGATTTTTGGCAAAACATGTATTTAATTGAGATTTTGGTGCATTTCTGAAAAATGCTTTTAAAATATCATGTTGGGATATTTTACACATCATGCTAATTTTTGGGGTACATGTTTTAATTAACCCCACTTATACCCCACTACCCCACACCTCTCATCACTCTTTACCAATCAATTTCACTCGCAACCCTATCCCCAAAACCCCCAAACCTGATTTTGGTGCAAAGGAGGAGAAGAAATCTTTGCAAAAGCTTCATTTGTGAAAGTTTTGGTAGGATTTGGAGTCTAAAAAGGGATATGGATCCTTCCTAATTGTTTTTATGAAGTTTGGTTTTAATTTGAGTTTGTATTTTGGGTTTTGAAATGGGTTTGTGTTGTAGTTGGTTGGGTGTTGGATTTTTGGTAGTAATAAGGTGTTTATTGAAGGTTTATAGTGTTTTGATGTTGTGGTTTGTGGTTATTTGTGTTGGATTGGGGAAGAAAATGGTGTAAAAATGATAATTTTTCGGGTTACAGGTAGCGGTGATCGATCGCCCGCTTTTGGCGATCGATCGCGCCCAAGCAGTGCGCGGCAGAAGCACTTGGCGATCGATCGCCATGTTTGGGCTATCGATCGGTGGGTCTCGCGATCGATCGCGCCAAACATGACGATCGATCGCCGAAGACAGAAAAAAGTTGGCTCGGGCAGTGTGATCTCGCGATCGATCGGGTCGATCGGGGCTATGTAGCGATCGATCGCGAGTCACCACAACTTGATATTTTGGTTATTTTTGTGAGATTTTTGGTATCGGACTATTATTGGCTTCTAATATTGGTTTGTGTGATTGTGTAGAACCATCCCAGGTGGCAACACAGCCAAGGAAGTAAAGTCCTACCAAATCCTACTTTTGGAAAGGTACATAGAGAGACGTACGGGCACCCAACGGTACATGTGTGTTATATACTCATTGGAATATGCATTGTGGATGTAAGTATATATTGAATTGTGCATTGTGGATGCAAATACATGTTGAATTATGCATTATAATTACATATGTGTATGTTGAATACTTGGTGCGCATCCCATGAGTCATGGTTATATTCGAGTGATGATTTTAATGCTTTGCCGCTGTCACTTGAAGCGATGATAGAATACTTGCCGCTGTCATATTGTAGCGGGATAAGAATATTTGCCGCCAAATGTTGAAGCGAGGGTATTGCCGCATGTCGCATTTCAGCGAGGTTATTCAATGCCGCTAATATGTCAAAGCGATGGGTATTAGTGCCGCTGTCATGACAAGCGAGGTGCATTAAAATACACTGTTATAACAGACTAGGGATTGATGATTGGTGATAATAAAATGGTGATATGTCATGACATTTGTGGAACCATTATATAATCCATTGATTATACTCATGAGTTATGGTACAGGGACAACCAAAAGGGAGCGTTTAAATGCATTGGAAAACAGGAAGTGTTTTATATACGGTTTATGCATTTACGCCTTATAATCATATTATGTTGAATATGGATTATTATATGCTCATGATTTGGGGGTTGTCCTTGTAGGTACATTTTGGCATAAAAGGGGCTAAGGACGGGTTGAGGCGGTGAGCTTGTGAAGAGCGCTTTTGATAAGGAAGGACATGATTATTTTGTATTGTTTCTACTCTAGGAGTAGTGTAAAGCTATAGTGATTAACATTCATTTTTGTAGGGAATGTAATTAATCCATTTTGGAAGTCCTTAACTTGGCATATAATTCTTAAGGCTCAAGGCCTCAACACGAACTTTTATACTCTGATTATACATGTTAGCTCTATTTTTGCCTCTAATCCGCACTTAAGGAACTGGGGTCCTTACATTAGTGGTATCAGAGCAGTGGTTAGAGAACCCGGGAATGAGTGAAGGGTAGCCTTAGCAACAAGTTGGCTAGGTGTTTATTATGGGCATGTTTGTGCATGTGGTGTATATTGGTGTATAAAATTGTTATACTAACATGCTTATTGATGCTCATGTTAACTAACGGTGTAATACGTGAATTGCTTTGGTATTGTTGTTAACCCTTGTATTACAGCATGACGGCCGTAAATTTGGGGAACCTCAATGAGGAGGTGGGCGATGTTGGAAGTGTCAATGCTAGTATTGCTCATACAAACCCTCTACTGCTACCTGTTGTGGGCATGTAACCGATAGCACAGTTGTTATTGCCTGGAGAACTGAGTCTGACGCAGTTCTTGAACTTCCACCCACCCCGTTTTGAGGGAACAGAGACTGGAGAGGAAGCGAAGGAATGGTTAGAGGATAGAGCAGATCTTCATGTCGGCACCCTGTGCCAAGACTGCTTGGTTAAGATTGGCAGAGTTTCAAATGGCCAAGAAGTCTTCCATGTGGTGGAAGAAAACTGTGATGGAGCTGAGAGCTCAAGGAGTACAGATTGACTAGAGCTTGTTTATGAACATGTTTCTGAACCGATACTTTCTGCTGCCGCTAGACAAATGAAAGAGGATGAATTTACCAATCTGAAGCAGGGCAACATGACTGTCTCTGACTATGCCCTACAGTACTCATCACTTTTGATGTATGTCCCTCATATCGCTACAAGCAGTCATGCCAAGATGAGGCATTTCCTTAAGGGCTTGAGGTCGGAGCTATTTGACCGGGTTATTTTCAACAACCCCACCTCTTTTGATGATGCTCTTACTAGAGCAGAGCTGACAGAAATTGGAGTTGGTGTCTATGCTGATATTGTACCCCCACATGTGCCACCGTAGAGGCCAGTTACTGATAGCTTGAGGCCACGAGGGGAGTCATTTAAGCCTCGTGGAGCTTCTTCGTCCTCTCGATTTAGTGGGAAGAAGTCTTATAATCGGAAACATGAGAGTCGAAAGAGCAATGTATCGACCAACAATGACCAACGCAAGTGAATAGATCGGGGGAAACAAGATGTGAAAATTGTGGGGGACCGCACTCATCAAGTAACTGCCCGGCTTGTTACAGTTGTGGCAAAATGGGCCATATTTCTCGGTATTGCCCCAACCGGGGAGGGCAGTCAGATTTCAGGATGAACGGGCCATGATTTGATGGTAGGACAGGGCATCAGAGGCAGCAGATTATGCCTCGACCATCGGGAGGTCAGACAGTGGGACCGTCCCAGGGGCAGGTATATGCACTGACTAGGGAGCAGGCCGAGGCAGCCCCAGAAGAGGTGATCACTGGTACGTGTCATTTACTTACGTATCCTGCTTTTATTTTGATAGATACAGGTGCCTCCCACTCTTTTGTATCAGTTGATTTTGTGGAGAGACACCATATGTGCACATCTCCGTTACCCACGCTTCTTATGGTCTTGACACCCACCAGGAGGAATGTTGTTGCTGATCAGTTTCTAGAGGACTGCCTCATTTATTTTGAGGGCAATGAGTTGAAGGCAGATTTGATTGTGTTGGGTATGTCAGGCTTCGATTACATTGTGGGCATTGACATGCTGAACAAATATCAGGCAGTAGTGGATTGTCGACAGAGGATAATTCGGTTCAGATCTGATATGGGGATCCAGTGGACCTTCTATGGGAACGGTTCTCGTGCAAAGATTCCGTTGATATCAACGGTCATAATGTCCCGGTTATTGGAACGTGGACACACGGGCTATCTTATCTATGGCGTGGACACTACGGGAAAGAATAAAGAATTGAGGGTGGAGGATGTACCCGTGGTAGCAGAGTTTGCTGATGTGTTTCCGGAGGAAATCCCAGGATTCCCACCGACTAGAGAGGTCGAGTTTGGGATTGAGTTATTACCGGAAACGTCCGCTATTTCTCGTGCCCCTTATAGGATGGCACCTGCGGAGTTAAGGGAATTGAAGGAGCAATTACAGGAACTCCTTGACAAAGGATATATACGCCTTAGCGTATCGCCTTGGGGGGCGCCTGTTCTTGTTGTGAAGAAGAAGGATGGCTCGATGCGTTTGTGCATCGATTACTGGCAACTGAATAAGGCAACAGTGAAGAACAAATATCCTCTCCCAAGGATTGACGACTTATTTGATCAGTTGCAGGGTACAAAGCTGTATAGCAAGATTGATTTGAGGTTAGGATACCATCAGATTTGGGTCAGAGAGGTGGATGTTCAGAAGACAGCATTCCGGACTCGGTATGGGCACTGCGAGTTCTTGGTTATGCCGTTTGGTGTGACGAGCGCCCCGACTGTCTTTATGAGTCTGATGAACCGGGTGTTCCAACCATATCTTGACCACTTCGTCATAGTGTTTATTGACGACATACTCATCTACTCTCGGAGTGAGGAAGAGCACGTGAAACACTTAAGAACAGATCCTCAGAGATAATCAATTGTTTGCCAAGCTCAGCAAGTGTGAGTTCTGGTTGAACAGTGTGGTGTTTCTAGGGCATGTTATATCTAGCAGTAAGATATCGGTGGATCCCAGAAAGGTAGAGGCTGTGATGGAGTGGTCTGCACCCACTTCTGTACCCGAGATACGGAGTTTTCTTGGTTTGGCCGGATATTATCGACGCTTCGTCGAGGGATTTTCAAGGATATCTAAGCCTTTGACACAGTTGACCCAAAAGGAAGTACCATTCTATTGGTCTGAGACTTGTGAGCAGAGCTTCCAAGAGTTGAAGCACCGGTTGACGACAGCGCCCGTGTTAGTGATTCCTACGGAGAACACGAGGTTTGTTCTATATACTGATGCATCACTACAGGGTTTGGGATGTGTACTGATGCAAGATAAGCATGTGGTAGCTTATGCATCGAGGCAGTTGAAGCCGCATGAGACTAGATATTCAGTCCATGACTTGGAGCTGGCGGCTATCATTTTTGCATTGAAGATTTGGAGGCATTACTTATATGATACGTCATTTACCATTTATACGGATCACAAGAGCATGAAGTTCTTATTTACTCAGGCGGAACTGAATATGAGACAGATGATATGGATGGACTTACTCAAGGATTATGAGTCTATGACTGTGAAATAGAATACCATCCTGGGAAGGCGAACTTGACGGCAGATGCCTTGAGTCAAAAGGTAAAGAGTACTGCTGAGGAGATCATGCAGCTATCGGCTATGATGACTTTTTACTGCCATTTAGGCTATTATTTTGATGTGGATACATCACCAGTACGTGTATCGACCTTATTGGCAGAGCCGGGCATTTATGAGAATATCCGGAAGGCTCAGAAGGCAGATGAGGAGATTCAGAGATGGTTATCATTGACACATCTTGGACAGCCATCGAAGTTCAGAGTGGCTGAGGACAGTTCCTTGAGATTGGGTAACCGTTGGGTAGTTCCGAGTACGCCGGAGTTGCGTAGGGGGATCTTAGAGCGAGCTCATAGTAGCAGGCTTAGTATCCACCCAGGTGGGAGGAAAATGTATAAGGACCTATGTGATCAATTTTGGTGGAAACGAATTAAGCGTGATGTCATCGCTTTCGTGAAGAGGTGCTTGATCTGCCAGCAGGTGAAGGCAGCAAGGCAGAGGCCTGGTGGCGAGCTTAGGAGCTTGGAGATACTGGAATAGAAGTGGGAACACATATCCATGGACTTTGTGACCCACTTGCCAAGGACTACTTCTGGTTGTGATGCCATTTGGGTGATTGTGGATAGGCTGACGAAGGTAGCTCACTTCATTCCCTAAAGTATGACGTACACATACCTGAGGATGGCTCAGTTGTATGTTCGGGATATAGTGAGACTACACGGGATTCCAGTGTCTATTGTATCTGACAGAGATCCGCGGTTTACATCTCATTTTTGGGAAGGTCTCCAGTCAGCTTTGGGTACTGAAGTAAGATTGAGCACGACATATCATCCCCAAACGGACGGTCAGACCGAGCGTACTATACAGACACTCGAGGATATGCTACGGGCATGTGTGTTGGAGTTCGATTCTTCATGGAAAAATTCATTGGCCTTGGTAGAGTTCTCATATGATAATAGCTATCGGGCGAGTATTCAGATGGCTCCATTTGAGGCTTTGTATGGTCGGCGTTGCATGTTGCCATTATATTGGGATGATTTGACTGGTAAATCGGTCGGAGGACTGGAATTGATTCGGGAAATGGAGGATAAGATAAAGGTTATCCGACAGAAAATGAAGGCAGCCCAGGACAGGCAGGCAGCCTATGCAAATAAACGGCGGAGACCGTTGGAATTCCAATTGGGTGATAAGGTCTTTTTGAAGATCTCACCTTTCAGAGACGTTGTGCGGTTTGGTATGCGCGGGAAACTATCTCCGAGGTATGTGGGACCGTTTGAGATCTTACATCGCATTGGTACCTTGGCTTATCGTTTGGCTTTGCCATCGTCATTGTATGGTATTCATGACGTGTTCCATGTATCTATGTTGCGGAAGTATGAGCCGGATCCGTCACATGTGTTGCAGCCTTCTGAGGTACAGTTAGATTTTGTTGAGTCTTAAACGCATGGTTGAGTTTAATGCTTAATTTATCCCCGGATTATTTTTGAGTTTTGATGATCAACAAAACTTGTGTTTGTTATACTAATGTGTCTACTTAGTGTACATGTTTAATGGTTAAAAAGTTGATTGATTGAAGAAAATCAAGCGTGCAAAATCTGGGCTGGATCACGCCAGGCGATGGTGACCATCGCCCCAGGCGATGGCAGGCAGGAGGACATCGCCATGCACATCGACAGAGGCGACGCCGAGGCTCAAGTGCAGGGGGAGTTCGCCCGAGGCGATGGCCTGAACGCCTGAGGCGATGCATTGAACGCCTGAGGCGATGTGGGCTTCGCTTGAGGCGATGAAAGATTTTGAGCAACCGAGGCTACGACATTGATTTGTGGGAATGATCGCCTGAGGCAATCCATACATCGCCATCGCCTGAGGCGATGCGTGCATTATGGTGACCGTTGGGGTGCGGCGATAGTGATCGCCCGAGGCGATCGTGGAGTGATTTCAGCCTTATGTGTAGCAACGGCTAATAGGAGCCTTGGGGGCCTTCTACACTCTAAATATGGATGCTTTGGAGCATTTTGAAGATAAGAAACAAGCCTACACACTTCAAGAAAGCTTTTTGCTTATTCAAATTTCATCTAGCATTGCAATCTCCATACATTTGTGTTGTATTGGAGTTTATGATTCATTTCGTTTGTGAGAGTCTTGTGTTCTTCATGTTGGTACACCGTGAAGGTGTTTGTCGAGTTATTGTAAGGTCCTCCAACATCGACGCAAGTTGGAAATTGTACAGTCATCAACAAGTAAAGTTGGTGCATGTGTTGTGGCTATCCTTGTAGCCCTTAAGGCCAAGAAGACTCGTGAAGAGTGTTGGTAACTCAGGAAGAGTTTTGTGTGGCTATCCTTGGAGCCCTTAAGGCCAAGAAGACTCGTGAAGAGTGTTGTGCTCGTGAAGAGCTTTTGGTACTCGGGAAGAGTGTGTAGTGGCTAACTTGGAGCCTTTAAGGCCAAGATCATTTTCGTTCTAGTGGAACCTCGGTTAAAGGTTTTCTAACCGGGAAGAGGAGACGTAGGCGATTCATCGCCGAACTTCTATAACAAATCTTTGTGTCATTTACCGCTTTATTTCTTTACACATCTATTTACTTATTCATTTTATTTATTTATCAATTGACTTGAAGTCTTCCGCAGCGCAAACTCATTATTTTTTGCAAACTCATCTTAAAAAGCTAAAGTAGCGAAGGAACCTCATTCACCCCCCTCTTCGGTTCCAACAAGTTGTATCAGAGCCCTTTAATTTTTGTTTTAAATCAAAAAATTTCTATGGCTAATCTAGCAAATGAGTTTGCTCAAGGTCAATTGACAAATCGCCCTCCGCTCTTCACGGGTGATAATTACGGTTATTGGAAGAATTACATCCAATCCGTAGATTATGACATATGGAAGATTATTGTGAAAGGTCTATATATTCCTTTAAAGGAAGTTGGGGGAATAAGTATCCCCAAAGAAATGGACGATTTCACAAAAGCGGATATGATTTTAATTTCGTAAAATGCTAAAGCTATTAACATTTTACATTGTGCTTTAGATATGAAGGAGTACAACTGGATCTCGATGTGCTCAACCGCAAAGGAAATATGGGACAAATTGCAAATTTGTCATAAGGGCACCAATCAAGTGAAGGAGACAAAGATAGACCTATTGCAATTCAAGTATGAGACATTTGAGATGGAGTCTGGAGAAGAGGTTGACTCGATGTTTAGAAGGCTCACCCAAATCATAAACGAGCTTGCCCAACTTGGAGAGAAGTACCCTCCAAAGCAAATATGGAGAAGAGCACTAAGAGCCTTGCCAAAAGAATGGGATGCAAAGAGGACGGCCACCATCGAATCCAACAAATGAGAAAATGCATCTTATGATCTTGATGAACTTCATGATACATTGGTTACCCATGAACTTGAAGTGTCAACAAGGAAGGGATAAAGGAGGATGAGAGATCCATAAGAAAGGGAATAGCCTTGGTTGGGAGGAAAGATCAATCCGAGGATGATGATGATGATGATGAAGAGATGATCCTGTTCACTAGAAAGTTCAAGAAATTCTTCAACAAACACAGCAAGTCAAAGACCTCTAGTGCTACCAACCATGATTCCAAACAAGAGGTAACTTGTCATAATTGTCAAGATAAAGGTCATTACGCTAATAAATGTCCTAGGAAGAAAAATGAGGACAAAGGAAAGAAGAAAGTTCTTATAGCCACATGGAGTGGTAGTGACTCCGATGAAGAAGGAACAAACCTTTGTCTCATGGCCAAAGATGACGCAAATGATGAAGAATATGAAAGCGACAATGAGGTACCATCTTTTGATGAATTACTAGATTCTTATCATGAGCTTATTGATGTGCTTGGCAAAACCAAGATGAGTAACAAATTACTCAAACTTGAGGTAGCCAAGAAAGATTAAGAAAATAATTCATTGAAAAATGAATTAAATTCTTTGAAGATATCTTTTTGCAAATTTAGTGAGAGTAGTTTAAAGATGAATGAATTGCTTGGCTTGCAATGTTGTAGCTTCGATAAAGCCGGACTAGGCTTCTCAAGCAAAACTAAAACTTTTTCAAGCTTGTTGGCTAAAGCCAAGCATAATTCTCCTACTTGCACTTATTGTCGCAAAGATGGTCATTCTAAGAATAAATGTAGGTTTGCTAAAATCCAATACCAAACTAACAAAAGGTGGAAATGGATTCCAAAGGCGTCAATGAAAGCTAACCTTGAAGGACCCAAAATCAAATGGGTACCAAAGATCCTCCAATTGTAAATTTATTTTGTAGGGACAACAAAGGATGGATGGTGAAGGGACTAGCACCTCAAGGGAGGAAATCATAGTATGCACCACAATAGAAGAAGCACGAGGCATAGGACCAATGACAAGAACGCACTCTTGTCATCGAAGGTAAAATTTTTTTTTTACATTTTAAAAGAGCAATTCTAAATTTCATTGGCACAAATTAATTGTGACCAATAAATAATGAAGCTCAATATTCGTTGATAGTAAAAAGAATTTCCCCTTAGCATATGCGCATATAAACTGTTTTAATGCATGATGTATGCTTATCCTTTTATAGTAAGTATCTTGATATGCCTTGAATTCAAATTTGAATATGCAATGTGGAAATGTGCAATTATGTGATTAATAATTTTATAATCTTATCTAATGATGCATTGAGAGTTATAATGTCTATTGGGCATGAGTGCATGAACTCTTGGTAGAACATTTGCACTTTTTGCACATTTAGAATTTATTGTTGAGTGCCTTAAACGCATGTTTGTATTCCTCCCAATGATTTAATCTTAGGCTTGTTATGGCTATTTCATGCTTGATGAGGAACATGGGTAAATTGCTAAAATATGGCTATGTGTCAACATATACTTGTGATATGATTATTTAAATTGTGTACTTTTTGATTATCACAAAAAGGGGGAGAATTTTGTGATAAACTTGAAGATTAATACATGCATAGTTTGAGGGGGAGAGCTTTTGTATGCATGGTTTGAGGGGGAGAGTTGTTTGTTTAATGCTTTACTTGGTAATCTTGTATATGCTATGCAATTGTTAAGAGGGAGTCATGTTTACTCACATTTCATGCATATTACATATTCAAGTTTATCAAGTTTTGTGATCATCAAAAAGGGGGAGATTGTTGAGCCTTAAACGCATGGTTGAGTTTAATGCTTAATTTGTCCCCGGATTATTTTTTAGTTTTGACGATCAACAAAACTTGTGTTTGTTATACTAATGTGTCTACTTAGTGTTCAGGTTTAATGGTTAAAAAGTGGATTGATTGAAGAAAATCAAGTGTGCAAAATCTGGGTTGGATCGCCCCAGACAATGGAAGCAAGGAGGACTTTGCCACGCACATCGAGGCGACGCCGAGGCTCACGTGCAAGGGGAATTCGCCCGAGGCGATGGCCTGGATGCCTGAGGCGATGCGTTGAATGCCTGAGGCGATGTGGGCTTGTTAGGAATCCGATCAAGCAAACGCAGTGGAAAATAAAATTTGGATTCCTACCATGGACCTATACAAAATAATCATATCGAGATTGATAAGAATCATACCCTTGTAGCGTGTTTGAAGCAGATTCCTCGTTGCAACACCACGAGTCACGAACAAAGATTTGCACCTTTGTCTCTACGGTATCCACACGATCAAATCGAAAAGGGTGTTCAAGAACAAGTTGCTAGATTCGTTCTTAAACCGAAACTAAACTCATGGTTCAAAATCGATCAACGACGGCCATTCAACTCCACTATTCATGGCGGCGGCGGCCGTGAGGTTGAGAGCAAGAGTGAGGCGGCCGAGAGCTTTGGATGGTGGCTACTAGGTTTTGCTTAGAAAATTAACACTTAATTAAAACCTTGTTAGCATATTAGATCTTATATTAGATTTAATTAAAGGCTTTCAAAAAGCCTCATTGGCCCAAACCCAATATCTTAATTAAATCCATATATCTAATATTTGTAATTAAGACTCTTCTTAATTAATTAATTCATCCAATGAATTTTATCTCCCTTTATTGATTTGATCTTTTGTGCGACCCGGTAGGATCTTACAATGTTGGTAGTGACATAAAATCTAATTTTATGTCACAAGCAATGAGCGGTATCTAGCAACACATCAAGGCTACCCAAATTACAAGAATGTCATTGACTCGACATAACCTACGAACTGTGATAATATTAACCATATAACTTAATCCCTTTGTCCAATGTGTTTAGATTGAATACGAGTCATGGAATAGTCATACTCGTATATTCAATCTTTTATTTCTTGATCCCCAAGTAGAATTAGAATAAACGAATAAGTTCAATATCAAATATCGACTCATTCGAGCATGGCCATGCATTTTAGTCTTACTTGATCAAAGGCCCAAACACTTCTCCTGTTATATAGGAGGGACAAATACTTTCTTGATCACTCAACATCCCTCTACATAATTCGTGGTGTATCCAATGATTGTCTGTATAGTTTAACCTGTTACAGGTAACGTTTGACAATATCAAGATGCATGACTCCTTATGTTGGGATCTCTGGTGATCTCAAGTCGTAAGGATTACATATATTATTATTGTTAGGAGTCAATCAAGCAATACGCAACGGAAAATAAAACTTGATTCCCACCACTGGACCTATACAAAGTTAAGCATACCGAGATTGATTAAGAATCGTACCCTTGTAGCGTGTTTGTAGCAGAATCCTCGTTGCAAGACCACGAGTCACGAACAAAGATTTGCACCTTCGTCTCTACGGTATCCACACGATCAAATCGAAAAAGGTGTTTAATAACAAGTTGCTAGACTCGTTCTTAAACCAAAACTAGACTCACGGTTCAAAACCGATCAACGACGGCCGTTCACCACCCACTATTGCACGGCGACGGCGGCGGCGGCGTGAAGAAGGGTGAGTGTGAGGCGCCGGCCGAGAGTGTATGTATGGTGGCTAATAGGTTTTATGATAATTAACCCTTAATTATAACCTTGTTAGTTTATATATATATTAGATTAGATTTAATTAAAAGGGCTTTCAAAAAGCCTTATTGCCCCATACCAATATCTTAATTAAATCCATACATCTAATATTTACAATTAAGACTCTTCTTAATTAATTAATTCATCCAATGAATTATATCTCCCTTTATCGATTTAATCTTTTGTGTGACCCGATAGGATCTTGTAATGTTGGCAGCGACATAAAATCTAATTTTATGTCACAAGCAATGAGCGGTATCTAGCAACACATCAAGGCTACCCAAATTACAAGAATGTCATTGACTCGACATAACTTACGGACTGTGATAATATTAATCATGTAACTTAATCCCTTTGTCCATTGTGTTTAGATTGAACACGAGTCATGGAATAGTCATACTCATATATATTCAATCTTTTATTTCTTGATCCCCAAGTAGAACTAGAATAAACGAATAAGCTCGATATCACATATCGACTCATTCGAGCACGTCCATGCATTTTAGTCTTACTTGATCAAGGGCCCAAACATTTCTCCTGTTATATAGGAGGGACAAATCCATTCTTGATCACTCAACATCCATCTACATAATTCGTGTTGTATCCAATGATTATCTTTATAGTTTACCCTGTTACAGGTAACGTTTGACAATATCAAGATACATGACTCCTTATGTTGGGATCTCCGACATACATTATTATCACTATGAGAATTGCTTATGACGTTCATATAACTATCCATGTAGCATTCTCATGGTGGGTCTGTCCAGTACACCGTTCTCTAACATGCACCCATGTGTTGATTTGATATCTCATATCTATGAACAATTCATCAATCAAAACATATTAGTCTCAATGCATTATCATTATCCCGATTCATGATAATACTTGACTAGGGACAATCTTTAAGAACAATACAATATTATTCTAAGGACATTAACTTATATATTAATTCATATTACACAGATACACGAATAATATATAATAATGAATTGCCATTAACAAAATCATAATACATTGTATGTCATAAACAATCATCTAATGAGTTGTCTTAGGGCATATCCCAACAATTATCACTATGAGAATTGCTTATGACGTTCATATAACTATCCATGTAGCAATCTCATGGTGGGTCTGTCCAGTACATCGTTCTCTAACATGCACCCAGGTGTTGATTTGATATCTCATATCTATGAACAATTCATCAATCGAAACATACTATCTCAATGCATTATCATTATCCCGATTCATGATAATACTTGACTAGGGACAATCTTTAAGAACAATACAATATTATTCTAAGGACATTAACTTATATATTAATTCATGTTACACAGATACTCGAATAATATATAATAATGAATTGCCATTAATAAAACCATAATACATTGTATATCATAAACAATCATCTAATGAGTTGTCTTAGGGCATATCCCAATAGGCTTCGTCTGAGGCGATGAAAGATTTTGAGCAACCGAGGCTACAACATTTACTTGTGGGAATGATCGCCTGAGACGAACCATACATCGCCTGAGGTGATGCGTGCATTATTGTGACCGTTGGGGCGTGACGATAGTGATCGCCCGAGGCGATGTCCGAGGCGATCGTGGAGTGATTTCAGCCTTATGTGTAGCAACGGCTAGTAGGAGCCTTGGGGGCCTTCTACACTGTAAATATGGATGCTTTGGAGCATTTTGAAGATAAGAAACAAGCCTACAAACTTCAAGAAAGCTTTGCTTATTCAAATTTCATCTAGCATTGCAATCTCCATACATTTGTGTTGTATTGGAGTTTGTGATTCATTTCGTTTGTGAGAGTCTTCTGTTCTTCGTGTGGTACACCGTGAAGGTGTTTGTCGAATTATTGTAAGGTCCTCCAACACCGACGCAAGTTGGAAATTGTAAAGTCATCAACAAGTAAAGTTGGTGCATGTGTTGTGGCTATCCTTGGAGCCCTTAAGGCCAAGAAGACTCGTGAAGAGTGTTGGTAACTCGGGAAGAGTATTGTGTGGCTATCCTTGGAGCCCTTAAGGCCAAGAAGACTCGTGAAGAGTGTTGTGCTCGTGAAGAGCTTTTTGTACTCGGGAAGAGTGTGTAGTGGCTAACTTGGAGCCCTTAAGGCCAAGATCATTTCGTTCTAGTGGAACCTCGGTTAAAGGTTTTCTAACCGGGAAGAGGAGACGTAGGCGATTCATCGCCGAACTTCTATAACAAATCTTTGTGTCATTTACCGCTTTATGTCTTTACGCATCTATTTACTTATTCATTTTATTTATTTATCGATTGACTTTAAGTCTTCCGCAACGCAAACTCATTATTTTTGCAAACTCATTTTAAAAAGCTAAAGTAGCCAAGGGAACTCATTCACCCCCCCCCCCCCCCCCCCCCCCTCTTTAGTTCCAACAGATTCTGATGTGTCTTATGTGGAACGACCAGTCAGGATTCTGGACAGAGCTGATCGCAGACTTCGGAACAAAGTGATACCGATGGTCAAGGTTCAGTGGGATCGCAGGGGTGTCGAGGAGGCCACGTGGGAGACGGAGCTGCATATGGTGCAGCACTACCCGGAACTATTTTCTGGTATGTGATTTATGTTTAGTTTCGGATTGGTAAGTGCATGCGATTTCGAGGGCGAAATCTTATAAGTAGGGGAGTATTGTGATATCCCCGAAATAATTATATGCATTTGGGCATTAATTATGTTTATGTGATTATTATGGTGTTAATTAATTAATATGGGAAATGCTTGATCACATGGTGGGCGTGACCTGGTAATGCATTTCGTGGTGCTTGTTATGCATGTTGGAAAATTGGGTGTTAACATGGTTTATTTGTGATGGTTAATGATTTTTGGCAAAGCATGTATTTAATTGAGATTTTGGTGCAATTCTGAAAAATGCTTTTAAAATATCATGTTGGGATATTTTATACATCATGCTAATTTTGGGGTACATGTTTTAATTAACCCCACTTATACCCTACTACCCCACACCTCCCATCACTCTTTACCAATCAATGTCACTCCCAACCCTCTCGCCAAAACCCCCAAACCCGATTTTGGTGCAAAGGAGGAGAAGAAATCTTTGCAAAAGCTTCATTTGTGAGATTTTTGGTAGGATTTGGAGTCCAAAATGGGTATGGATCCTTCCTAATTGTTTTTATGAAGTTTGGTTTTAATTTGAGTTTGTATTTTGGGTTTTGAAATGGGTTTGTTTTGGGTTTGTGTTGTAGTTGGTTGGGTGTTGGATATTTGGTAGTAATAAGGTGTTTATTGTAGGTTTATATTGTTTTGATGTTGTGGGTTTGTGGTTATTTGTCTTGGTATGGATTAGGGAAGAAAAATGGTTATTTTTCGGGTTACAGGTAATGGCGATCGATCGCGCGCGAGCAATGCGCGGCAGAAACACTTGGCGATCGATCGCCATGTTTGGGCGATCGATTGGTGGGTCTCGCGATCGATCGCGCCAAACATGGCGATCGATCGCCAAAGACAGAAAAATGTTGGCTCGGGCAGTGTGTCTCGCGATCGATCGGGGCTATGTAGCGATCGATCGCGAGTCACCAAAACTTGATATTTTGGTTATTTTTGTGGGATTTTTGGTATCGGACTATTATTGGCTTCTAATATTGGTTGTGTGATTGTGTAGAACCATCCCAGGTGGCAACACAGCCAAGGAAGTAAAGTCCTACCGAATCCTACTTTTGGAAAGTTACGTAGAGAGACGTACGGGCACCCAGCGGTACATGTATTTTATATACTCATTGGAATATGCGTTGTGGATGCAAGTATATATTGAACTGTGCATTGTGGATGCAAATGCATGTTGAATTATGCATTATGATTGCATATGTGTATGTTGAATACTTGGTGCGCATCCCATGAGTCATGGTTATATTCGAGTGATGATTTTAATGCTTTGCCGCTGTCACTTGAAGCGATGATAGAATACTTGCCGCTGTCATATTGTAGCGATGAAAGAATATTTACCGCCAAATGTTGAAGCGAGGGTATTGCCGCATGTCGCATTTGAGCGAGGTTATTCAATGCGCTAATATGTCGAAGCGATGGGTATTAGTGCAGCTGTCATAACAAGCGGGGTGCATTAAAATACACTGTTATAACAAACTAGGGATTGATGATTGGTGATAATGAAATGGTGATATGTCATGACATTTGTGGAACCATTATATAATCCATTGATTATACTCATGAGTTATGGTACAGGGACAACCAAAAGGGAGCGTTTAAATGCATTGGAAAATAGGAAGTGTTTTATAATTACGGTTTATGCATTTACGCCTTATAATCATTTTATGTTGAATATGGATTATTATATGCTCATGATTTGGGGGTTGTCCTTGTAGGTATATTTTGGCATAAAAGGGGCTAACGACGGGTTGAGGCGATGAGCTTGTGAAGAGCGCTTTTGATAAGGAATGACAGGATTATTTTGTATAGTTTCTACTCTAGGAGTAGTGTAAAGCTATAGTGATTAACATTCATTTTTGTAGGGAATGTAATTAATCCGTTTGGATGTCATTAACGTGGCATGTAATTCTTAAGGCTCAAGGCCTCAACACGAACTTTTATACTCTTTATACATGTTAGCTCTACTTATGCCTTTAATCCGCACTTAACGAACTAGGGTCCTTATAGTTATGCTCACATCTTTACAATGAGTTGCAGATGTTGAGAATAAGTATGAAGTTTTGAGGCTAGATATTGGAGCAATAGTTACTGCAAATGTTGTTTGAGACATTTCTTTGATATAAAGTGTTGAACTGGTTTGAAACTAGTTTTCAACAATTCTGTATTTATTCAATATTCAATTATAAACATTATTCTTATTTTGATAGAGAATAACATTCTTTTAAATTTGCGAATATGATTTGCAGTATTTTTTAGAATGAATGTTTTATTGAATCTAATGAACTTATAAACGATTATTATGATTATATTTAAAGAATATAAAAAGAATAATAACTTAAATCACACATATCTTTAGCATGTGCTGAAGATCCATTGAATTTAATTCATATGGACGCAGGTGGAGCACTTAATGTTAGTGCAAAGGTTTGTTGAGTTATCTTAAAGAGAACGCGATTATCTCCCACTAACTCTTTAAAGTTATATAGTTGTTGAAAATAATTCATACCAATGCAGTGAACAAAACTCCGTATACGATATGGATTGAAAAACAATCCAAATATATATTTGAGATTGTTCTACTTATCCGAAGCAACCAGTGGGAGATGAGTTGTATAGCTGATCCATCTTATACTATTTTGTGGACATTTATATTATCAATTGGAGAGAAAAATGTTTATGTACATGTGTGTCATCTTTCTAGAGAAAATGTTTCTATTAGAAATGAATTGACAAGAGAATATAACTTGAAAGGGTTCAAAAACCACAAACCACTTGAAACGTGAAAACGATGAAATTAATTGAGTCAATCATAACATTTTAAGTACATACACCAAGGAAATCTGAAAGTGTTTCAAGAACTTCTGATAGAAAAAATTACTTCTACAAAGTAGTCAAAATGATTTCGACCATGGATGTGATCCTAGGACTTTAAGGAGACGATGTTATACATCGATACAAGATATTGACAAGACGTTAAGAGCTCCCAAGTGGACTCCATATACTCCAATAAGGTATGAACCTTAGTAGATCCTCTTGAGAGAATGTTCATATTGGCTGCAAATGGATCTATAAGCAAAAGATGTGAGTGAATCGGAAGGTAGTAACATTCAAAGCTTGACTGATGGGAAATTGTTATTCTCACGGGCAATGAGTTGTCTATGAGAAACCTTTCATCGGGTGTGATGCTGAAGTCCACTTAGATTTTATTAGCTATATCATCATATTACGACTATAAGATATAATATATGGATGTGAAGACATTTATATGCGGCAGTCAGAGTGTTTCACAACTTTTGAGAGTGAGCAAAATATTTGCAAACTCTAGAGGTCCATTTATGGGCCTAAGAAGGCTTCTCGGAGTTATAACTCCCGTTTTGATAACTTTATCAAAGTGCTTGGTTTTGTTAAAAATCCGGAAGTGCATTTGTGTGCAAAAGGGTAAGTGGAGTGCGATTATATTTGTAGTGCTTTAAGTCGGTGATATTATACTCATTGTGAATGATATTGGATTAATCTATTAAAGCATGGTTATCTACTAATTTCTCCATGAAAGATTTGAAAGAAGCATCTTATATACTTGATATAAAGATCTATATGGATGGATCTATGAGGATGCTTGAACTCTATCAACTACGCAAAATAAACTATGTTAAAAGGTTTAGCATGTAATAGTCAAAAATGAGTTGCTTCCCAGTATGTCATAGTATTTCTCTCGAGGTCAATGAGTTCTAAGATTGATAAAGAGAGAGAAAAGATGACATTGGTACCTTATGTTTCGACTGTTAGTAGCATAATGCCAGTTATGTTATGTACGTAGCCCGATGCAATGAATGCTCTTAGTGTAATGAGCAGATATCATGCAAATCATGCTGAAGGTCACTAGAAAACTGTTAAAACAATCCTCAAGTGCTTATGAAGAACTCGGGATATGTTCATGGTTTTTGGATCTGAAAATGGAGAATTAAAACTTGAAGGCTGTGTTGATATTAGCTTTCAGTTAATGTAGATGATTCCAAGTCGATGTTCGATTTTGTGTTTAAGCTTAATGGTGGCAATGTCTCTTGAAAAAGTTCCAGTCAAGATCACTATGGATTCCACCATTGAAGCTGAATATATTGCAGCATACGATGTAACAAAAGAGGCAATTTGGATATGAAAATTTATCCAATAGTTGGGTGAGTGCAGTTGGCATAGTCTATGTGTATGTGACAACAGTTGAGCTATTACGAATAGCCAATATGTCATCAGAATCCAAACATATATATTGAGAAAATATCATCTATGAGCAAGATGTTAGATGAGATATCCTTATCGAGAGAGTTGTTTCACAGGAAAAATATAGCAGAGCCTTTATGACGATTGGTGTATGTCAGACATCTTGGGAAGATGTTCTTGAGACATACGAGTAGTTGGCTTTGGGAAAGTGAAAGATATTGTTGTCATATGTGATTTAAGTAAACCAGTAGTTGATTGAGTATACTGTAACCTTATTATGATAAATATTTGTTTGCATATTAGTATATATGGCACATTTTCATATGTTTACCCATGCATCATGATGTATTGATGAAGTCCTAGATATTGTTATAATCCATAGAATGTGGTTACACATATGATGGTGACTATGGAATATTCACATGCAATTTCTAAATGTTCCTGGTTGATGAGCTTTCGAGAATGAGATATCGATATATGTTCGCTAGAGACTGGTATTCATGATGTGTCTAATGTAATGCACTGTGTTTCATCGGAGTTGGCTTGGAGAAGTCAGCACACATGAATAGGTGCTAATTAAGAATGAGTTCACTGGACGACCCTACTCGGAATTCTATAAGTGGTTACTATTTGTCGAGTATATAATTCATAGTCATAGTTGTGCACCATTCCTCCTCATGACCCGAGGCATCATTGAGGTCTTAACAGATAGTTGTATACCTTGATTTAATGACTGATCACATGCGGGTCACAAAGTTATTATTTTGGGAATTCAGTGATACTGCCAGATACATGTGATTGTCGTTGGGAATTCACCACCGGTTTTGATGAATCGAGATGTCCTATGTGTTTTTCTTTATATGATTCGAGGAATCTTTGGCCAGAGTGGATAGTGCTTGTGAATATTGGTTTTTCATATATGCACACAAGGAATCATATAACATGAAAATAATAAGATGCCTCGACCAACCAATGTCTTAGATTCAATCGGGACACATGAGTGAAAGGAATGTATTGCACGCTAACTATGGCTGACAGGTTCTCGTACGTTGCTAGTCATTTGTATCTAGATCTTCGTGAAGCGCATATGCTAGGTGATACCCACGGTCGGTAGATTGTTGCTGACATTATTTCGGTCATTGTCTATTAAAAGAATTTAATTGACAATGTGGCATTCATGGTAAGTCCAAAGACGTTGTTTGACTTCTGAAATCACAAATGTTGTGATCATACTGCTATGATAGACTTGAGTCTAGCTGGGTCATAATCAACCAGCGCCGATCTATCGATGGGAATTGAGACTTAAATACTAAATGCTTAAATTGAGTGATTTAGAAGAAATAAATTTAATTTTTGAAAGGTACTCACTCTAGTGAAGTTTCTATATATAAAAATGTTTAATCTGTAGAACGTTCTAAAAAATTAAAATGTTTGATATATTTATGTCTCATAATTATGTACATCGGTAGCACATCAAATTGTTCAATTGGATTGACTTACTTGGATTATGAGTTTTGTAGTTTTGTGTTGACTTTTGAGCAACTGAAGATTGTTGGCATGAGATGCCCTACAAGCCAATGTGTGAATGGTTGGCATATTAGGCTCTAAGAACCCTATCCCAAATTAGTTACTCGATCTCAACTATAAATATATCGCTTCTTTTCTAGGTTTAGCAATTCCAATCAATACACTCTGTTGACACCAAACTAGCACTCGTGTTAGTTTATAGATCTGTCTCGTTGATTGGACTCGATGGATCACATTATATAGATTGATTTTGTTATTTATCGGTAATCTGTTTTCGTGCAAGTAATATTCGATATTTGTATGTTTTATATGAATCTAGCGCAATCGACTGTCCTCCGAGTTAGATCTGTTTGTGTATTATATTTTCGCTGCGTTTGGATCTAACACCGATGGTGAAACCCAACACGAATATTGTTGCAAGATTCTTTAAAGGTGAAAATTTCCTACAATCATTTTAAATTCTGAAATTCAGATAAATTTATAGAACTCGACTTTTAAGTGTTTTTTTTTTAAAAAAATAAGGTTCAAATATGGAAAATAACATTTTTTGTTTTAAATGTGCTTAATCAAACATCACTATTTTTTTAAAAAAATGTTTCATCACTCTCTTCGACCACATTTTACAAGTTAAAAGTCATCCTAAAAAATCACCCCATTGATCTTAGTTTAATGTAAGTCATTTTTAAATAAGGTTGACTTTGAATTCCCTCCCTCAATAGTTCCTCACTTGATGTTCTCTTCACTTCTCTTCAATATCAAACGACCCTTCGAAAACTCTCTCCTTAAGTATTCATTTCCAAGTTCTTTCTTCCCCATGGCCACATTTCAAAATTTTACTTACAGTCCTCAAACACCTTTATCCCATCAATCTCCTTCAAGTAATCCAGACAACGGATTTGCAATCTTTGCTATTGCAGTATTATCCATCTCCGCCGCAGCTTTCTTGTTACTCACCTACTACTTTTTTGCCACCAAATGTTACCTTAGATGTCAACGGCACGACCCTTCGAGCCATGTCTCCCGCAATCGAGTACTGGGACAAGAAGATCAAGTCCCGGTCTACCCCTCCTACTCGAGAGGGATCGATGAGTTTCTGATTCAAGAAATTCCGACTTTTCTGTACATCAAGGATGACAAAGAAAGCAGCAGTTCCTTGAAATGTGTGGTGTGTTTGAATGAATTTCAAGAAAATGAAATGCTAAGAATTCTTCCAAAATGCAGCCATGCATTTCATTTAGAATGTATCGATGTTTGGCTACAGAGTAATTCCAAGTGCCCTTTATGCAGATCAACCATTTCTTGCATGAATGGGTATCTGCTTGAGAAAACTTTGGCAACAAATTATTTAAGTCAAGAAGATTTTGTAGTGATTGAAGTCAGTGGAGAAGAAGGAACAGATAGGGATCAAGAAATAAGTGATTCAAGCAGAAGCCATTCTTCAAGAAACTTGGAACAGAAGATGGAGAAACTCAAGAAATCGAGAAACTACCATGATGTTTCTGTGATGGGAGATGAAGGCATAGATATAAGAGAGAAATATGGAGAATTTTCAGTTCCGCCGGTTAGACGATCTTTATCCATGGACTCTGTAGTTGATGCCCGTGTTCACTCATCGATTCGAGAGGTAACATCACATAATGTACGCCTCAGTGAAGTTCGAAGCAACGAAGAAAGTAGCAGTAGTAGGAGAGTGGTTTTTTCTATTGGACAGGGAAGAAGATCAAGAAATGCAATTCTTCCTCTTGAGTTTTAGCCAACTTACTATTACATATCATCACAATAATTAATATTAAATAAAGTCTTTTCTCAAAAAGGAATTTTATTTTTTGGTAATAAGAACATTATTATGAGAATTTGACGTGATTTCACAGGCATAATAAATTGTGAAAACATGACAAATTGTGGTATCTACCAGGGACGGACGGACACAGGGACAAGGGGCAGGGGCGGATGTACACAAGAGGACTTACACAAGGGCAAGGTGGGCAGGTACCCTTGCCCAAAAAAACAAATATTTTTTTGTTTAAAATTGTAATTACCTCGAAAAAATTGTAGTTTGTCCCTTAAAAATTACATTTGGTTCATTATATTTTGACATCTAAATGGTTTTTGGCCAAAAAATTTTGCTCACCTTCCCAAAAATCATGCATCTGACCATTGGTATCTACAATTTTCTATCCTACATATTATTAACACCCTCCCTTAAATTCGGCTTGTTTGGGCTTAATAAAAAACCAAAAAAAAACCAAAACAATAACTCCATTCATTGACACTTTCCTTTTTTCTATCCAGGCCTTTCGCCCTAAAAAACAAACAGTTTTATTAGGACACAATATAAAAAGTAATAGTTTAAACACCAATTTTGACAGGTGTCCGAAATAATTATATATTACACAAATTAATTATACATGAAATCATATTTTATCTTAACCTGTAATATAAATATACGCATCGCAGGCAAACGATCACAAATATGGATGATATCAACCTAAATGGTATTATACATATGCTAGATCAAATTATCCAAATTTGATTTAAATAACACGAGAAAGTAATAAGGTCCCTACAAATATTCATAAACTTTTGGGTAAGTTGTTCACCATGTATCCCTCAGGACTCGAAATCTTCGTTGGAATACGGACTGACGAACTTGATTAATTTTGAAATATAATTTTAAATAATTGAATAAATTTGTGTTAAAATTATTTGATAATATTAAATCGTATATCATATAATAAGATTTTAAAACATAATTTTATAAATACTTTAGAATAAATAATAGACTAAGTTAATTAATAATAAATTTGACCATAGACATCATCTGTAAAGTTGACATTTCCCCATCTTCAGAGAAAATACCTGGAAGATACTTATTTTCGAAATAATGTTAATTGAGATGCCAGTTAAAATTATCTGCCAGTAGACATGGAATCTGTATTTTTTTTTGTTTGACTTCACCATCCAAACAAGAAATCACTCATCTCAAGATACAGGCACACACACATCTGTCGGGATCGATAAAGCTGATTGTCCACCCACTTGGGGTAGACTCTATATATATATATACGAGCCTCTGGTTTTCTCAGAATAAATAAGGCTCATTGTTTATTTTTGATAGACTGAAGTTACACAAAAAAACAATTTAGCCTCTAGTAAAAAAAAACAATTCAGAATGCAAAACCACAAATTATGGCATGTTAAACTTCGAGAAAAAGGGGTTCAGGACATGATAAAATAAAGTCAATGGAAACAGCATCGATGTTAGCAAAGTACCATATAAGATTTTAACCATACTAGATTACAGTTAGATAATAGTAGAGTTGAAGTGTTATTTTAGCACTATTCAACAATATAGCAGCAATATTGTAGAAATAATACCAACAATATGAGATGAGATAATAAAAAACATATAATATGATGATAATAAATTGAAAGATACAGATAACAAAACAATATATAACTCTAATTACTGTAGAACTTACAACAAATGCTGAATCAAATAAAGATGTGAAATCAATTATTGTTTTATCTTTCGCACCAAAGATGTCTAATAGTACAATAATTGTGCTACAATAAGATTGGATTTAAAGTATTGTAGAAGCATTGTAGTAATATTATATAGTAGAACCATCATGGTAATATTGTTTCTAATATTAGCAGCAATGCAGCATCATAGTAGTCAGGGGAGGACCTGCCCCCAAAAAATAAAAATAATAATGATTTTTTTTATAAAAAAAATTTATAGACATATTTTTTCAAAAAAAAAAAAAATTTTTCACTCCAAATTTTTTTAGTCTTTAAGTATTATAAAAAAAAAATCGCTCACAATTTTTTTTCTGATTACCTTGATAATAGTATTATAACTATATTGCGGTCGTGGTGTAGAAGTATCATAATAGCATAACAGAAAATTATAGAAATATGACACTAGAATAGCATTAAATATAGCCGTGTTCCTTCTTCTATTGCAATAACAATAGCTTTATCGTTTCCTCTATTTTTATATTCAAAATAAGTAATCTTTTTTATTATTATTATTATTATTATTATTATTATTAATATTATTATTAATAATATTAATATTTGTTGTTCAATATATAAGGGCTTAGTCATGATATCCTACGATCATAAATTCAGGGGCGAGCTGATGTTGTAATCCTCCACAATTAAATTTTTTTTATCCTAATTTTTTTTTTAAAAAATTGAATTTTGCCCCTATTTTTTTGTTTTTACTGTGGGACTCGACTCGGGCACATATTAATTTAACCCTTATCCGGTACCACATTCTCTGAACATTACGCACAGGGGTTTCAAAACCTTTTCAGAAATAGTGGAAGCGTTTAGTCAAACATTCATTTTTAGTAGCGGAAGCGTTTATACATTCTAATTAGTAACAAAATACGTCCCAGTACAAACTCCTTATAATGGTCCGACACTTAATAAAAGAGAAAATACTATAACAGCCCCGATAAGCCAACATTTCCATTTTCCTAATTTTCCTCCGATTCTGGCTCCGGTACTCCTGTATCTGGAACTCACAATAAATTACAAGGAAAACAGAGGTTATGTCTTTGAGGACATAGTGAGGGAATAACAATGGCTTTATATCTGTAATTATCAAATAATGCAATTTCTCAATATGATATGCCATGTAACAAAGATCTTGCAGTCAAGTAATTGTCAATAATGAACAGTGATGATTTAGGATTTCAGAGTGAATATCGTGGGCTAAAGAGGTGGCTCCCACCGGACAGTTCGGCGTAGCACTTTTCCCCACATATTCAGATAGGATTTGTACATTCAGTCATTTACGAGCCAAGTGAACCATTCTCCGGACCGTAAAACGGTGCGCGTTGTTCAGATGAACCATATACCCGGACTGTCATCCGTTGTTCATTGGACTCACTTTCCGGGCCGAAGCCGCGTTGTCCAGTGGATAAATATCCAGGGCTCCATTCATTCAGTCATTCAGTCAAATGATTCGTTCAATCAAAGGAATCGATTAGTAATCGATAACATTCAAGATAAATAAACATGCAGATCAAGATGACCAATGGGACGAGATAATATACAATATGATGACAATATATAAAAGGTGAGATAATGAATAACAAGATATTGTAAATTCCAGGCCAAATGCCAAAAGGGCTATATAACAAGAATTCGGTAGTACACCTCACCTCACTATTTGATGTCTTACTGGATTGGCTCGATTTTGAACCCAGATGTCAAATAAAGTCCTATAAACATAATATAAGTAATTTTGGTGTTTAGCAACCCAGATATGTTGTTGAATCTTCTGCAAATCATTTTTTGTACAAAACTTGTCCGGGTAATTTTAATCAAACATTTGAAAATTCATTAAAAATCAAGTTTAAGTCGAAACTTCACGAAACTTTCCAGAAATGCCTAAAATCAGTCCAGCAACGTTCGCCGACCAGAAATTTGTCAAACTCGTCGGCGCGTGTGTTACACGCGCCACCGTGCCGGCGCGTGGCCGTGCTCCGGCCACCACGCGCGGCTGAAATTTTTACAGTATGATCGCCTCGGTTCGATCTACAACTTTTGTTCAGAAACCCTTTTGAAATTCCAAACCGATTTTGCCCAGAATTCTTTTTTTCGAAATGTTTAATGAGGTGTTTTGGTCGCCGGAAATCCGTTCGTACGGAGGCCGTTTGGGAGATCGGCCGACATACCCATAAACTTTAACACATTTTGAACAACTTTCATTTTAAACACAAGATCAAAATCGGTTTTAAAATAGAAGAAATGAAGGCATGAACACGCTACCTCAAAATAGATTTCTGGGTTGCATTTCTGCAAATGTTCTTCACGGGTTTTCGATTTTTCTGGGTGATTTGGCTTTGATTTTGTTACACCTCTCAAACTAAATGTTTTCTGGGTGTATAAGGATGATTGTGTGAAATTTTCGGATTTTTTGGAGGAGGTTTGGTATTTTTCCTCATAATTTTCTTATTTCCACCATATTTTCTACCTATTTCCTACACTCTCTCTCTCAAACTTGCTCTTGAATTGTGTCTTCAATCTGATGAAATGGGGGGGTATTTATAGGGGTTTTGTGCATGTGTTAGGGTGTTTAAGGGTGGACAAGTGTTGTGGTAAGTTGCCACATATTAAGTTTTTAAATTAATTCAAAATGATTAGTTTTTTTTTTATTATTATTATTTAGAATTATATTATTGTTATTATTATTATTTTTTTTTGTTTTGTTTAGGATGATTATTTTAGTAGCATTGAAGATAGCTTCAAATTATTTTTGTCCAATTTTGTAATTAATATTTTTGGGGTGTTACAATCTCCCCTCCTTCAAGGAATCTGGTCCCCAGATTCCATCATTGTCACCGCAAAACTCTGAAGCCTTGAGTTGAAATCTTCTTTCCATGTCCTAGCTTCCTTTGACATGATTTCAGTTGCGTAACGTGGTTCTTCATCTAGCCGATCTTCTGTTGTTGTCGTCGAGTCGAGAAAACTACACTCGTGGTTTTCCATTTCTGGTGAGCAGCATGGTCTACTATGACGCTCTGAGTTATGAATAACGATCCCTTTAGTATTTGGATAAGAATCAAGAAGTAGAAGAAGAAACACATGGTTGAGAGAGAGAAAAAACATTTTATTCCACTACCCGGGAATGAAAGCAGGGTGTAGGTATTCAAAGAAAATGTCAATATCAACATCAAACTTTTGATATCAAGTCCTAATTAATCCATGACCGGATTTGAAATGACAAAGAAACTGGGTGGAGTAGTGCATGTCCGCAAAAGGTTCTCTGGCTGAAAGAGTGAGCGACTTTAAAAAGGGAGGAAAAATGTTAGGCTCAAATCCAACCTCAGGTAATGATTTTACTGAGACTTCCTCTCTGGTAGCTATATTTACCTCGGTTTGAGTTTCTCATCTCTTCTATCTGTTCCTTGATTCCAATGTAGATATTACCACCATCTATCATTTATGATTGATGGCATCTGGTAGCTGGTGTAGTCGCACCTGGTGAAGTTACTTCCTCGGAATAGCAGGTTATGTGTGCTTGATGTTTGAACAACCAGTCCATGCTCAGCATAATATCGTAATCATATATGTATGTAGCTTGATTAAATCTGCCAGATATTCTAGTTCGTAGAATTTTTAGTAGGTAATTCTTATAGACGATGTCGGTGGTTACTTCAATCTTATTGGTAAAACTGATTTTTAGATGATATGCCAATTGTTATCAGTATAATAAAAGAATGTGTAGCTCTAGGGCCAAACAAGATTTAGTCAACTTTTGAAAGTCAAATAACGGTACCTTCAACCACAACGATCGGGTCAACTTCTTCATTTCCCATTAAGGCATAAGCCCTTGCTGGGATTCTCGGTTTTTGTGGCAGTGGTATCTTTTGGGTCCTTTTTGGGCAATCTTGGATACGATGTTGTTCACTTCCACAGACCAGACATTTTCCGTTCTTTCTCCAGCAGTTCTCTTCCTTGTGAGTGGGCATCTTGCAATAGCCACATTTTGGTGCATTAACATTACCCAAGTCTCCTTGTGGTTTCTGCCCAGGTGGTTCTCCAATTATTTCCTTTCCAAGATTCCTCTTCTTATTGCTTGTGTCTGTCAAATTTGGGTTATAGAGCCTCTTTTCCCTCTGCTCTCTTTGGATCAATGATTTGATATCGGATTCAACTCGTAACGCTTGGTTGACTGCAGAAAGATAATTAGTGGATTCGGTGGATAGTGTGGCCCAACGGATATCAAGATTTAAGCCTTGAATGAATTTCTTAGTTTTCCTTGGTTCATCATCTATATAATGTGGAGCATAGTGAATTAGTCGGTGGAATTCAGCCTCGTATTCAGCTACAGTATGTCTTCCTTGTACCAAATCCATAAACTCTCGTTCACGGGTGTTCAGTATTACCTGCGTAACATATTTCTCCTCGAATGCACGTAGAAAATTCACCCAGGTCCTCGGGGTTTGATTTCTTTTCCATTGGTGATCTATGACTCTCCACCAATGATGAGCTGCATCTTCAAATTGATAAACAGCAAAGCTGACCTTCTGTTCATCACAATAGTTGAGAACAGTAAAAATTCTCTCAACTTTGAGTAACCACTCTTCTGCATGATGGGCATTAGGGGTTCCGTAGAATTTAGGTGGGTGGAACCTCAGAAATCGTTCAAGTGCTCTATCTAGTGGTTCTTCATTCCTCGTGACGTTTCGTGGAGGATTTTGTTGACAAAATTGCATGAACTGTTGTAAAATTTCCTTCGCATTCCTGTTGGGTAGCTCTTGTCGAGGATGCTGTTCTTCTTGCTCGTCGTTCCTTCTTGGGTTACGTACTTCCTCAGGAGAATTTTCCTCATTTCCTTGATTTCTCGTGTGAGAGCTACCACCAAGTGACGATGACATCGTAGCTCGTGAATTATTTCTTGACGGCATCATCAAATTTATGAGAAAGTGGTGATTTAAGACATATTTATTTTTAAATAGGGAGTTAATATTAATAATGCACAAAATTAATTAACTAGAGTAAGGTAAAGTCACCATTATCTGAAATAGTGACAATTGTGGAAAAACAAAGTTTGGTGAATACTATCAATCCTAATTGGTTGTTTCGGGTTTACTCGATCTGAATGTCAACCATAATAGTCTCAATAGGGGAAACGTTTTCGGGCTCGGCCTGTAGCCCATAACTCTATGGTTACAAATAGTTGGTTGCTTTTTCTTACCAAGGTCTTCTAAGCATTCCTGTATGAGCACTAGAGACTTACCCTGAAATAAACCAGTCAACTTCATCAATATCTTACAACCCAAAGCATAAAATCCTTATGGAGTTTATTCTATTACCCAAAAATATTTCATAATAGACTGTGAGCCTGGGCTCTGATACCACCTCTGTGGGACCCGACTCGGGCACATATTAATTTAACCCTTATCCGGTACCACATTCTCTGAACATTACGCACGAGGGGTTTCAAACCTTTTCAGAAATAGCGGAAGCGTTTAGTCAAACATTCATTTTTAGTAGCGGAAGCGTTTATACATTCTAATTAGTAACAAAATACGTCCCAGTACAAACTCCTTATAATGGTCCGACACTTAATAAAAGAGAAAATACTATAACAGCCCCGATAAGCCAACATTTCCATTTTCCTAATTTTCCTCCGATTCTGGCTCCGGTACTCCTGTATCTGGAACTCACAATAAATTACAAGGAAAACAGAGGTTAAGTCTTTGAAGACTTAGTGAGGGAATAACAATGGCTTTATATCTGTAATTATCAAATAATGCAATTTCTCAATATGATATGTCATGTAACAAAGATCTTGCAGTCAAGTAATTGTCAATAATGAACAGTGATGATTTAGGATTTCAGAGTGAATATCGTGGGCTAAAGAGGTGGCTCCCACCGGACAGTTCGGCGTAGCACTTTTCCCCACATATTCAGATAGGATTTGTACATTCAGTCATTTACGAGCCAAGTGAACCATTCTCCGGACCGTAAAACGGTGCGCGTTGTTCAGATGAACCATATACCCGGACTGTCATCCGTTGTTCATTGGACTCACTTTCCGGGCCGAAGCCGCGTTGTCCAGTGGATAAATATCCAGGGCTCCATTCATTCAGTCAAATGATTCGTTCAATCAAAGGAATCGATTCGTAATCGATAACATTCAAGATAAATAAATATGCAGATCAAGATGACCAATGGGACGAGATAATGTACAATATGATGACAATATATAAAAGGTGAGATAATGAATAACAAGATATTGTAAATTCCAGGCCAAATGCCAAAAGGGCTATATAACAAGAATTCGGTAGTACACCTCACCTCACTATTTGATGTCTTACTGGATTGGCTCGATTTTGAACCCAGATGTCAAATAAAGTCCTATAAACATAATATAAGTAATTTTGGTGTTTAGCAACCCAGATATGTTGTTGAATCTTCTGCAAATCATTTTTTGTACAAAACTTGTCCGGGTAATTTTAATCAAACATTTGAAAATTCATTAAAAATCAAGTTTAAGTCGAAACTTCACGAAACTTTCCAGAAATGCCTAAAATCAGTCCAGCAACGTTCCCCGACCAGAAATTTGTCAAACTCGTCGGCGCGTGTGTTACACTCGCCACCGTGCCGGCGCGTGGCCGTGCTCTGGCCGCCACGCGCGGCTGAAATTTTTACAGTATGATCGCCTCGGTTCGATCTACAACTTTTGTTCAGAAACCATTTTGAAATTCCAAACCGATTTTGCCCAGAATTCTTTTTTTCGAAATGTTTAATGAGGTGTTTTGGTCGCCGGAAATCCGTTCGTACGGAGGCCGTTTGGGAGATCGGCCGACATACCCATAAACTTTAACACATTTTGAACAACTTTCATTTTATACACAAGATCAAAATCGGTTTTAAAATAGAAGAAATGAAGGCATGAACACGCTACCTCAAAATAGATTTCTGGGTTGCATTTCTGCAAATGTTCTTCACGGGTTTTCGATTTTTCTGGGGTGATTTGGCTTTGATTTTGTTACACCTCTCAAACTAAATGTTTTCTGGGTGTATAAGGATGATTGTGTGAAATTTTCGGATTTTTTGGAGGAGGTTTGGTATTTTTCCTCATAATTTTCTTATTTCCACCATATTTTCTACCTATTTCCTACACTCTCTCTCAAACTTGCTCTTGAATTGTGTCTTCAATCTGATGAAATGGGGGGGTATTTATAGGGGTTTTGTGCATGTGTTAGGGTGTTTAAGGGTGGACAAGTATTGGGGTAAGTTGCCACATATTAAGTTTTTAAATTAATTCAAAATGATTAGTTTTTTTTTTATATTATTATTTAGAATTATATTATTGTTATTATTATTATTATTATTATTTTTTGTTTAGGATGATTATTTTAGTAGCATTGAAGATAGCTTCAAATTATTTTTGTCCAATTTTGTAATTAATATTTTTGGGGTGTTACATTTACCCTCCATCTTTTATGTTCTTTTTTTTTTATCACGTGAACAAAAAATTTTGATTCGTCCATACGAGATCAGATTTGAAAAAGTCAATTGTATTTTTTCGATCTTATCTGGAAGAAGACCATAACGATATTAAGTTGCACAATTCTAAAATCCAGCCGTTCATTTTTAATATATTTGTTTTCCAATTTCAACTATGTCTTCAATATGCTTTTATTTGTTTTCTCCACATTGCTAGCTACATTAAACGTTTTGATAAGCGTTGTTTTTACACTTATTTAATTGTGATTTTCTAATGATTTTCGTATTGATTCCTGGATGATTTATGCTTTTTGGTATATATTTATATGTTTCAAGAATCAATGTTGAAATGCATAAATGAGCCAAAAATGATGAAAAATTACCAAACCGAGCAAACGCGTCGAATAAAGGAAGAAAAGAAAAAAAAATCATATAGCTCGATCGAGCGAGCTACCATCTCGATCAATCGGCGTGGACAGAAAATTTGCTGGATCGATCACACCATCTGCTTGATCGATCGCCCGAAAGAGTTTTATGAAAAATAAATTCCTTATAGAGTTTGTGTCTAAGAATGAAGCTCAAGCTTTCTTTGCCTCTATAAATTAAACACGAAAATCACACCTAGATTCAGACTTTACAACCTAGGAATAACATTCATCATACCATCCTCCATATCACCATCATCCACCTACATCCTTCAACTCATCATAGGAATTGGAACAAGTCAGCAAGATAATCGAGAAAGAAACGAGGGAAGGATCGAGAATCAACGAACGAAGTCGACTTGGGAGTTTGCTTTTACTTTTCTATTTTAGTTTTGAATGAATATTGGATTTATTGTTATTGTGTTTTTTGATGATTGAGAGATATCCTAAATATAGCTTTTCCTATTGATATTGTGATTGAATTCATACATCTTCTAAGTGCATGTTTTATTATTCTTCATGCTTTTGAAGGATTGATCCCCTTTGAATGATAATTTATTATAATTGAGATCGAAAGATAAAATTATTCATGCCATGTGTTAAAGAATAGATCGAAAGATAAAATCACATACGAGCGATATCTTTAGGTTATTTAATCTAAAGTTAGTGGTGTTCGTAAAGTTTCATTCAATATCGAATTGTTAATTAAGTGAACGAGAGTTACTTGTTACAATTTGATGTTAGATTTAATATAACTCGAGAGAGTATATTGAATAAATTCGAAAAACCCATCACCTTAGAGATATATGGAGAAAAGAATTGTAAGGGTTGGTTAGGTGAATCATTGCCTTGATAATTCTTTCTTGTGAACTTTTCTCGTGATCATCGATTGTTTTGGTTGGATTAGAGTAGTTTAATTTAATAATTAGTTAACTTATTAATTAATTATCGTTAAATATAATTTAAAGAAATCTTATTTAGTACTTGCTTGTTAGTCCAAGGTTCGACACTCGTACTTACGAATCACTATATTAAAACTTGACACCGTACGTCTGCGGTCGATTTGTGTTGATTTATATCATGCAGCGCTTAATATTTATTTGCTAAAGAAAAGCGTGATCACGTATACAAATTTGTATTAAAGAACTAGGATAAATATAAATATATGTGGATCAAATATAAGGGGAGAAAAATGAATGTCCATCAAACTTTGTTTTTCACCTCCCGCTCGCAAAAACTGTGAAAAGGAAAAACTTACAAATACGTTTCAAGCTGAATGAAACGTCAAGAAGCTATATATATATTTAAAAAATAAGTAAATTATGCTTTAATCTGTTTGATAACTCATCCTGGGTCAGATCTTCAACCATTTAACAAGAAGGATTAGATTCAATCAGCATCACTGAATACTCTCAGTCTTCAGTGGCACGGTAGTAGCGTAGCAATGACATGATCTTAGGACATATAATGTTCTAAAACACACCAACCTAGAACGAGATTTGCTCGAACTGTGGCGCTTGCATAAAGAGGTACTGCACAAGAATCAAGAATGAATCTTTACCAACCGATACACAGTTAAATACTTGCCATTAAAATTCTGAATTTTGGTTGTTCTTCAGTTACCTCAAAAGATTTTCCTGATCTCTCAAAGGCGAGCATGCTGAGAGCAACTTCACAGCTCTGTGAGACAATAGGCTCGGTGTCCTTAAGAAATTCCTCGAGCAAGGTTATACATTCTTCGTCTACATATTGCAGCATACAAGGATCAAATGACGAATATAACATGAAATGTATCACATATCAGATAAAACATCTAAAAGTCAAATAAGCTGTTTGCAATCGACAAGTATCTGGAAAACAGCAGGTATAATGAGACGATGCATTATTAAATAAGCTCTAACCAAACAAAAAAACACAGACCCTGGATGGATGACATTGGGTTCTTCCACATTGCCTTGACATCATTGCAAGGCGATACTAAATTTTTTTTTATTTTACATATCTCAAATCAGGAAATACCCTGTGCAAAACAAGCTACTGAGTCTTTATTATGTCATGCACAATGGCGAATGCAGGAAAATTAGTAGGGGGGAAACAATTTTAACATAGAAACTATAGGTAAAATTTTTTTTTACGGGGCCAATTTTTTTTTAAGGGGTGGCAAAATGTTATTTTTGAGGGATAAATTACAATTTTTTTAAAATTTTATTTTTTAATAGGTAATTTTTTTTTTTTTTTGGCAAGAGGGGGCAAGTAAGCTAAGTTCGCCCATGGTCATGCACATCATTAACATTGAAGTGAATATTTTTTTTCAGACTAACTTTTGTAATTCTTACTCAATTTAAAAATTCACATCACAAGCTACTTAAATATAAGCAATTCAAATGAGATTACCATCCATGAACAGAAATAAACACAAGGGGTCAAACCTGCAATAGAACCAAGAGCTTCAGCTGCTTCATGTCTAACCATTGGATGTTCATGTACATCTCTGAGGACCAGGGACAGTGCATCTGAAGCTTTTTTGTTTTGCAGTTGCCCTAATACATAGGCAACCTGAGGAAAAATAAAAACAAGATGGAGGTTAACAAATAGAAACAATTAACAAACTATATTGTTAAGGTTAATAGGTTACAGATGAAAAAGTATTGGCTCCTACCAATTTAAAGAAAAAGATCAGTTTATATGCTTGCCCAACAAAGTTACATCCACAAACTACAAATTTAACACTAGTGCTAAGAAATTGTCATGCAAATAGGTGCACAATGTCAAATGGATAAAGATAATAACCAACAACTACGATCATATCAGATATATTAAGCAAGAGAACAACAGACCTCATGTCGTAGAAGAGCACTTTTTGCACCAAGGGATTCTATAATGGCAGAAATAGCATCATTATCACCAAGATTCCGGAGGGCAAAAAGAGCAGCATAACGCTCATACATGCTCTTATTTTCATTCAACAAAATTTCTCTGAGTAGTACAAGGGGGAAAAATTAGTAAAAGCAACTGGTAGAATTGGTATATAATCATGTATCTATATCTAGTATGAAAACCTAAGTTCTTGTACAGAAGAACATGAAGCAGGAGCAGCTGGATCAACCGACAAGAAAGGACACGATTCTGCAGCCGTGGAATTCTTCATCTCCTCTATTCGATTCAGTGCTAGTTCACATGTTTCTCGAACTTCCTGAGCAGGATCTAAAGTCAAACCATTCTTCAAATGGGGAATAACAGTCTCTGAACCTATAGCACCAAGAGCTTCTGCAGCCTGTGGATGAATAAGTTCACAAAATCATCACAAAACCCAGGGGAGAATGTCAAATGAATGAAATATGGGACGAAAAGATTCACGTCCATGTTACCTCATGGCGAACAATGGGATGCAATGAAAGATCATTTAGAACATCTTCTAAAGCAGGAATGGAATCAATATCTTGAATCTGACCCAAAGCAAATGCAGCCTCATGGGCAAGCAGATTTGAAGCATCCCTAGTTGCTGAAGCAAGAAAAGGCCATAACTTTAGGAAGAATTTATAGGATAACAACACAATTTCACAATAAAGTGAAAGTCATGTCAATAATAGAATTAAGATAGAAATTCGGAACTTATTCTTACTTTCAAACTTAAAAGTGACTGCTTAAAAATAGTATTTACGATCTCAACAGCATCTTTCTTGTTTTGGGTTCACGCAAGTACGTAAAAAGCTTATCATTCTTGATGAAGCTTTCAAATTTCTATGTTTTGTATTTACAGCTTTGACATAATTCAAATTTCATCTCAAAACAGATTAGATAGGTAACGTGGAAGTTCAGTTGTATAAAAGAGGTGCAATATTTTAAATATAAAAAACGAATATTTTAACAGAAGAAAGAAGAACGAATCCAATCAATCTTCCTCCAAAACTCGTACACAAAATGTAACAAAACGACAGCCAACATCATTGAACATCCTGAAGCCAAGTAACTACAATTACAACGCCACCACAGAATTAAATGGAAAACAAAAACAGGAGACTTCGAAATTCTTTTATAGCCCATTGCCTGGAATATACCTCGTATTAGGGCATTTCGAGGGGCAGAGCCACGGAGATTTCGTAGAGAGAATAGAGCTCTGAATCTTTCGGATATTGGCTGGTTCTGATCCAATAATTGCTCACACAAAAACCTCTCAGTTTCGGCAGAAACTCGGAACGAACAATCGGAATCGAGACAAGCTTCCATCGCAATCCATATATGCAATCGAAGAAGGTCTCTTATTGCTCAATTCCGACCACCGCCGAACTTCCGAGAAGCTAGAGTTTAGTGAGGCCGATGAATGGCGTGTGAGTGTCTTCGCATCGGGAAATCTGGACCGTCAGTTTGACAGAAGGAAGTTGGACGTAAGAAGAAATTACATACATATGTAAAGAAAGAACTTGCAAATTCGTCCCTGGTTTAGTAGTCCTATTCTTCTACCTATTTTCAATTTAAATCCTTTCATTTCAATTTTTAATAACTTTGAAATAACGAGTCGATTTTCGAAATATAAATCTGAGATCGAAGTAATTATAGTTTGCAAGGATTTAAAAACATTTCCATTGCTCTTCACCTACGGTCAATCGCTTTGGCAGTCTGGCTCATATTCCTCGGCGCTCAAACATTGAACGTGTGTTGCCAGCATTCATCCAAAAGTCAGGTAAGGATTTCTTCAAGGATCTGTAGATTGAAATACAAAGAGAAAACTTATCATTTCTTTTTTTTGGTTCCAAGTTTCGATTTTGTGGTGTTAATTTGTTGATTTGTTTTCTTGATTTTTTGTTTCTCGATTATTTTAGGTGTTGAAGTTGGTAGGGAATTTGAGATTTGAATTTTGCTCTAAGTTTAGTCATATCTGCCTTTCAAAAATTTAAATCGATTTTCTGGGTTTGATTTTTCTTGATTTCGAGGTTTAATTTTGGTCAAGTTTCATGCCTGAAAAGGAAGAACGTAGCCCGATAACATTGTCTTTTTTGAAAGCCAGGTGATTCAGAACAAGGATTTGTTTGTGTAAATTTTGTTTTTCCGGTTTTCTATTTTTCATACATCTTTTACTGAATTTTTTTTTTCTTGGATCTGGACTGCCAAAAGGTTTGTTTGTATACCCCTCAAGGTTTACTTTTTGATCCTGAAAAAGATTATAAGAAAAAGGTTGCTTATCACAAGACCGATTCGATCCTTTGTTTGTGTACAAATTCCGAAATTTTTATTCCAGATCTGATCATTACCTGTTATTTGGTTTTGGTATAAGACTCATAGGCCATAGACTATTGCTCTGTTATGATTCTTGAACTATTATTTATGTTGTTCTTGAACATAGACCATAGACATTAGATTATTTATTTACCTTGATGCACGACAAGTAACCCAATCAATCAATGAAATATGCCAATTTTCGGTACAAGAATGGCTTAAGCTTTTGAGGGACATCACATACCATTACATTTTTCTGATGTTTCTTATGACATAGTGCATTGAAACCAAGTGTACATAGTGGTACTAAATGCACACATGTTCTTCTTTGCTTCTTCCATGGTAGTCCATATGTTTGAGAGTACAAGAGACATAATTTGTGGTATTTGAATGTAGGCTTGTGAGATTGGTGTACCTGATATCTATTTCTCGTTTGCACCGTACAAATTCTCAACTAGGTGAGTTTTCACCCTTATTTACGCTAGAAATGGTTCGTGGCATTAAGATTGTAGCTAAAGAGCTCCTTGGTGAGTCAAGAGGATATGCTCCACCAGGTAAGGACGCATCATGGTGGAATGACGACGTAAAGAAGGCTATCCAAATCAAGAGGGACGCTTACAGAGAGCTGATGAAGATTAACAATGGGGCAACCTTCGAAAGGTATAAGCTTGCCAAAAAAGAAGTGAAGACAGCGGTTCGAGATGCTAGAGCTAAAGTCTACAAAGAAGTGTACGATAAATTGGATACCAAGGAGGCAGAAAAAGATATCTACAGGATTGCCCAAGCGAGGGAGAGGAAGACGAGACTTATGTGCAGTGAAATGCATAAAAGATGAGAACCATAAAGTCTTGGTTCGAGATGAAGACATCAAAACAATATGGAAGAATTATTTTAAAAGTTTGTTCAACCGTGGCTTTAGCCAAGATTTAAGTGATTTAACATCCATCAACATGATGTAAACCGTGAGTTTACTCGCAGAATTAGAGAATATGAGGTTAAAGAAGCTTTGAACAAAATGAAAGCACGAAGAGCAGTTAGTCTTGATGGAATCCCTATTGAAGTATGCAGATGTTTAGGACCGACGGGAAGAAAGTGGCTAACAGATCTATTTAACAAGATTTGGAGGAGTAACAAATTACAAATGAATGGAGAAAGAGTACTCTCATCCCTATATATAAGAATAAGGGTGACATTCAGAGTTGCACCAACTATCATGGTATAAAACTCATGTGTCACACAATGAAGCTTTGGGAGAGGATAATTGAATGTCGTTTAAGGAGGGAGGTTAAGATATCAGAGAACCAATTTGGGTTCATGCCAGGACGGTCAACCACTGAAGCTATCCATTTACTTCGTCAACTTGTCGAGCACTATCGTGAGAGGAGTAAAGATCTGCATATGATCTTTATAGATTTGGAGAAGGCCTACGATAAAGTACCAAGGGAGATATTATGGTGGGCTTTGATGAAGAAAAAAGTCCGCATCAAGTATGTCAATATAATCAAGGACATGTACGACGAAGTAACATCCAATGTGAGAACGTGCAGTGGGGTGACAAGTGAGTTCTCGATCACTGTTGGATTGCATCAAGGGTCTGCGTTGAGTCTTTCCTGTTCGCCCTAGTGATGGATGAAATAACAAAATATATACAAACTGAATTACCTTGGAACATACTTTTTGCTGACAATGCTGTGTTAATAGACGAGACAATGACAGGGGTAAATGCCAAATTCGAGTTATCGAGAGAGACTTTGGAATCAAAGGGTTTTAGATTAAGTAGGTCTAAAACGGAATATATGCAGTGCAGATTTAGTGGTAGTTCCTTTCGGGATTCCGATGTTGTAGCAATCGGTGGTCAAGAGGTATCGATGAGCAGCAAGCTTCGATACCTAGGTTCAGTTATCCAAAAGGTTGCAGAGATTGGCAGTGACGTTAACCACAAGATTCACGTTGGCCAGTTGAAATGGAGAAACGCCACCGGAGTTCTATGCGATCTTAATATCCCGCTGAAATTGAAGGGAAAGTTTTATAGAACCGTCGTTAGACCCGCAATGTTATATGTGACGGAATGTTGGGCACCCAAGAAAAATCACATCCAAAAGATGAGTGTGACAGAGATGCGTATGCTTCGTTGGATGTGCGGTAAAACCAGAAAAGATAAAATAAGGAATGAAGATATTCGAGCTGAAGTAGGTGTAGCTTGTATAGAAGGAAGATGCAAGAAAACCGCTTACGTTGGTTTGGTCATGTTCGACGTAGGCCCAGTTAATGCAAATGTGCGTCGAGTGGAGTTCATGGATTTCGGCAAGTTTACGAGAGCGAGAGGACGACCGAAGAAGACATGGCTCAAAGTTATACGCAAAGATTTGGAGTGCAAGGGGATTACAAATGATATGTTGACTGATAGAAGCGTTTGAATAAGACTGACGCATGTGTCCGACCCGACTTGATTATCTCTATTGTTCATGTAGCCTACCCCAATTCATTGAGATTAAATGCTTAGTTGTTGTTGTTTGTTGTATCTCTCACCTTGTAACGAGAGGATTGATTTGACTGTTTCTATTTACATTTTGTGTATGATGACTATAAACTACGTCTTACTTTTTGAGTTCTTCAAATGCAATCTTCTTAAATTGTTCACATGTATGAATGGAGGTCTTCTGTTCTAGTATCTTTATTTGTAAATATTTCACGTTGGACTAGTTTTTTTGCTCCTTAACAGTTATTCATTGTGTTTGAATTATGTCAAGTCGCATATTCAACATGATGTGTCGTATAATGGTGAACACTTCCTGTTTATGCTCAAGAAAGTTAGCACAGCACCTCATAAATTGTTTTTTTCCTTCTCTTGTCATTTATTTGTCTATCCAAAACTCTGTCATTGAATTGACCATGTAGACAGATTGACTGATATCCTGTTAGTGTTCATCTGATTGGTGCGTTTGTTTAATATTTTTGGCCTATTTGTTGTGATCAGCATTTTAGACTGTGGTTTTAGGATTCTTTGATGGGTTTGAGCAAAACTGAAGTGAATTTGAGAAGGTTACTTTCAGCCGCTCCACAACAACAGAATCAAGCAAAGCTCATGCACGTAAGCTTACATTACTCTCAATCCATTATGATATAGGTAATAGCTTGATAATATGCACTTCTGTTGTTTGAGTTTCAAACATGTATGGTTAATCAAACAATAATTACATTGATTTCTCTTGAAAATTTAGTCGAAATAACATGCTTTTTTAGGGATGGTGCCTTGATCTATTGCGTGATGTGTGGCATTTGAGATTCTAACCACCTCTGAAATGTTGTCTAGTGTTTGCTTCTCAGTTTTGTTTTGTTTTCATACTAAGATGGAAGCAATTGAAGGTTTTTTTTAGCATGATTTCTTTCTGTAGTATGTAGCTACACTAAGAGAGCAATTGGAACAATTGGGAGAAGAGAGGAGTCCTGAAGGATTGCCAAGGTTGCTTGATTTTGTCTTGGGATATATCTTATTACACACCACATTTTGTCGATGTCTTTGTGTATGCAAAAGATTTGTGACTTCTAACTTTGTAAGTTAGATTAAACTATTATGTGGATTTATTTCCTGTGTTGTAATTTGACTTGGCTTTGTTTACTCCTTTATGTAACTGATTGAGTATGTACAACTTCTCTTTCATGGATATCGCAAACAACCATTTTACGTCCAAAATACCAGTCTGGGAGTGGTGAATTTAAAACAAACTAAGTGGTACCAGAAAAAAATTGATCTGTCGTGGCTATTGTAATGAATTAAGTCCACCATGCGCTTGCCTAAGAATTAATGTAGGATAAATGGGTACTTTGTAGGAATCCCACCTCGGTTCTATAAGAACTACCATTAGGTAATTGTCAGTGATGTGCCTTGTGTTCACTTACATGCTAAAATAAAATGTGTGCACTGAATACTAAAAGGTGAGCGGAACGCTGTCGATGGTGGGCTTCCTTAGGCGTTGGCTTCCCAAGAGGTGGACAAAGTTGTGATCTCACATCTGATCCCAAGAAATTGTGAAGTTACTAATAAGCTTTAGGTGTTCTTTCACCAAGAAAGCTAATTTTTTGGGTTTGGGTTCGGCCCGACAGTTTAATTGGTGTATACAACAAAAATTATTCATGCTCTTCATTCAGGAAAAAATATATTTTGTTTGACACGCTCCATAAAATGTGGTTGGTTACTTCTTCCTTGATGTTAAACTTAAATCTAGTAGGCTTGCATTCTATTGATATTTCATCGTGACTTCAGTTCTAAATCTTTTTTCCACTATCTTTACAGAGTTTTAAAAGGTCAATTAAATGAATATTCAAAGAAAATTGAAGCTATAGCAGCAAAGTTGGTGGAACCTGAGGTATATTTGGTGATGAGTTGGTTCCTTATATTTTTTCCCTTCGATAGCTCTATGAAACTGATACAACCTGAACAATTTATTAGCAGATTTAATGAACAAAAATTGAGCAGAATGAGAAATGCTAAATGATACTGCAATCAAACACCGAACAAGAACACGACCACGTCCTGGAATAATATTTATATTGAAGATTGAAATTGAAAGGCAAACACTCTCGGCTTCACTATTACTCAAGGAGGAAAACCTCATTGCCCAAGCCTAAACTTGCTCTCACTCACTTAACAAAATTCACGTATGCAAACTCCCCGATGTATATTTTCCCGTAACAGAAACATTGTGTGGGTATTTAAAATCTCGATGGAAGCTTGAAAATACATGTTCTCAAAGACGATGATACAATAAGATTTGTTAAAATTTCTAAATCTACAGCTGTTACGATCAATGTGCTGATAAATAGTGCTTATGTTGTGCTGATAAATAGTGCTTATGTTTCTTTACCTTTGACCCATATTCCAACCGATAAACAAAGTTTTATAATTGGTTTTTAGAACATTGGTGTGATAAAGGAACTGCACGCTGAAATCTATAGTGTTTATAAAGTTTAAACTCTTTCTGTTTATGTTTATCATTTCTAACAACTCCTCTTTACTTGGCAAGTCTGAGTCCAGTGCAGAGGTTCCTCGGCTGCCTTCTCTGAAGACTGATATTGGTGAATTCCCTTCTAAATCAGAGGAAGAGAGTGTTTACACTCCCAGAGGACTGAGGAGGAGACTTGTGTAAGTGAAATGGGCATTTATGGTCATTGTTATATATTTTTGCTGGATCGGAAGAGGCAGAATGTGTTCTTTGCAAACAAAATCCAGAGACGACACAACATGTGCTTTTCATTTGTCCGGAATCTTATAAGTTGTGGATGCAATGTTACAATTGGCTTGGAGTCACCACAGTCTTATCGGCGGACCCTGCGGATCGTTTGTGGCAACACAAGGGCCTGTGGAACCATGTTAAAGGACAGAAGGAGTGGATGACCATTTGGGAAGCGATCATTTGGACCATATGGCTGCTTCGCAACAAGTTAGTTTTCAAGGGACCGGAGGAGAACATGGGAGATTTCTTAGAGTTGATCATCTTTCGAGCGTGGTTCTGGATTAGTAATAGAGGACGTAATAGATTGGGGACCTCGTTTGTGGATTGGCGACATGAGCCAATTATTTGTTTATTAGCTATTTAGTTAGTTTGTAAGTTTAGGATGCGATTTGGGATATTGACTTTTATTACTTTTTTGTAACTGTTTGAGTACCCCTGGTACTTATTTTAATATATAATGTGTTTTTGCCTTTTCAAAAAAAAACTGATGCAGGCCCCTGTCAGAGAATAGGTCTCATGATACTGTTGAAGATAATAATTCAAGGTCGGTCAAATTGGATGCTGCATCACAGAGTCTTATTGAGAAACACAGGTATCTTTTAATGTTAGTATTTTTTGTTTTTGGTGCAAGGTGCCATATATTATATGCAATTTGCATGAACTAACATCCTAAGCTGTCAACATTTGTTTGAGAAATTATACCGAATATCAATGATTTAGCAACTACACTTTGCCAATCATTGCTGAGTTATGCTTAAGAGGCTTTCAAAATATTGTCCTCATTCCATTAAAAATTTACAATTATTCTAGCTTCTTATGTCCAATAACTTGATTTTGATAATTTTTTAAAATAAACCTTGAATGACTATTCCAGTTTTGTTTGTGTAAACACTTTCTATTTTTTTGCGACTGTTGTCCATTTTTAATAAACATGTCTAGGCACTTAGAAATTCAAAGGCCATTCTACTGTTAAATATGCAAAGAAGTTTTACAAGCACAACAATATCTAGAATACATCTGGATCAAATACAATTGTGAGGAACACTAGGTCGGATTTATATCTTTGATGGGGTTCTGGATATGGTAAAAGATTATGCACTGGTGAAAAATGCTTTATTTGGGTAATCTGACTTACAAATTTCATGTAGTCTATCTGATCTTGAGTAATGGTTTGCCGGTGTCCGGCCTCCATCCATGTCGTACTTCTTTTCTGGTCTACTTTATCTTCTAGTTTGTAAAGTTCTAGTAACTGTCCATTTTAGAGTATTGTCCTTGCTGCAGATGTTTACCTGCATCTTACAGTTCTTCCCTACAGAAAACTTCAAGAAGATTTGACCGATGAAATGGTTGTTTTGGCAAGACAACTTAAAGAGAGTGGTCTTGTCATGAGTCAATCCATCCAAAACACCGAAAAAGTGAGTTTGAAAATTTTCTTGCTTGCCTTTCTTTTCTTCACCATTGGCAAAGGAAAATAGTAATCTATTCTTGTTTCACCCATGTACCGAAATTATTACTAAGAGCTGCTGCATTTGATCCCTGCTGGATTTTTTTATAGTCCCTTGACAGACGAAAGTTCATCCAAGCATCCATAAAATTCATTCATTTATATTTTTGTCTGTAGATACTCGACTCAACAGAGAAAGCGGTTGAACACAGCTTAGCAAGCACTGGACGTGCAAGTACTCGGGCAATGGAGGTTTACTCTCAGAGTTGGAAAACATCTTGCTTCACGTGGCTACTGATGTTTGCAATGACATGTATTTTCATTATGGTTGTGCTGCTTATTCGTGTTACTTGAATGCTTTTCCACTTTTTTTTGGTGGGTCTTTGCAAGCGTTAAAAGTTGTTTTAGATTTGTTAGTGTCTTTTAATTTTTCATTTATATGTAAATAAATAATAGAAATCCAAAATAATGCATATGATTCTTCTTGGAGAATAGAGTTCATATTTCATATACGAGGTGGGTCTAGCGATGGCAAAAGGTTTGGGGCTTATTCTACGGGTCTGGACCTGTTTCAACCGGGTTTTGAAGCAGGGCGGGGCCGGTCCCATTTTTGGCTAAACCCACCCCGTACCCGTCACGCTATGCATATTAATTTTTTTTTAAAAAATTATTATCGACTATACATTTTCACTTCGTTGATAGCTTAAATATAATTCTACAAGGTTTATTATAAATATTTAATAAAGAAAAATATGAAATTCAGTCATAAAACTCAATTTTTGTTCATCAAAATTGATTTATAGCTAATAAAAGAATTTTTTTAAAAAATTGTTCGCGGATCGAGGAGGGGCGGGTGAAGACTGCCTTAAGTGGGGTGGGGTGGGACTTGCTTTTTATTTTAGCGAGATGGGTCTTGGGTTTGACCAAGCTCATCCCAAATCAGCTGTGTTGTCATCCCTAGATGGGTCATATGAGATCGAACCGTGAAAAAATATTATTTCTTAGAAACTAGTGGGGAATGTAAACCTGGTGGGGTCTTATAACTTCTTCCTTTATATGTAAAAATATCAAATAATTGTATTCAAATACATCGGGCATATTAGTGATTCAAATTATAAATACATTGAAATATATGTAATATAATTTTTATAAATAGACTAACTACAGTAGAATAAAAAAAACTCTCAAACAGCTTGGAGTTCCTCGATGTTCATATAATGTAGATCGTGTAAGATGTAGGCAGGAACCGAGCTTTCACAAGATGACATGTGGCTTGGAAGGCTAAAAAATATGTATTTATACTATAAGTGTATGTTGATATAATAGGAAATAAAATAAATTAATTATGGAGTATTGGATAATTTATGGAAGTATTGGATATGATTAGTTATCTATTTTTCTAAAAAAATTCAACTTTGTTCTATTAAAACTCACTCATCCATTTGAACTAATCAACTTAAGGGTTCAATTCTTCTGCTCCATTTATATGCAACAATACATGCTCCATATAATATCTCCTAATGAATTCCTATTAAATTCCCTCCTAAATAATCTCCCATATATTTTCCTTCCTAAATAATCTCAATTCTATATTACAAAAAAACAAATTTAACTTTTTATATAAAATTTGAAACTTTCCATACGAAATACTATAAAAAATTATACTTAATCAGAATTAACTATATTAATTGAAAATATATTTGGAAGAAAAAAATACAGAAAATTTAGATATAAAGTAAATAAGTAACATAAATCCAATGACAAATGCAATAAATTGTTGAATCAAACTAAAATAATAATATAAAAAATAAAAAATATTCCATGCTGCTTGCATAATCATTATAAAAGTTATATGCTGCTTCTTCACTCTCAAATTCCACACCAATTTGCGGAATTCTTTTATTCGAAATATTGGTATGGCAATCATCATTTAAATTTTCACAAACATTTTCATTGATATTTTTATCTTCATTGTCTGTACTTTATAGTATTTCGTATGGAAAGTTTCAAATTTTATATAAAAAGTTAAATTTGTTTTTTTGTAATATAGAATTGAGATTATTTAGGAAGGAAAATATATGGGAGGTTATTTAGGAGGGAATTTAATAGGAATTCATTAGGAGATATTATATGGAGCATGTATTGTTGCATATAAATGGAGCAGAAGAATTGAACCCTCAACTTAATGGTATGCTTTTGTAATCTATTGTATATAATTTTTTTACTATAAAAATTCAAATAGCAGCAATATTGTGCATTTCAGTTAAGTCAATGATGTAGTCCATCTTTCCCAATATTTCGTGTTATTACTATCACTCTATTTTAATTTTTATACTAAAACATTTTTCTTATTTTTTATATTAAAATTATACAATAGGTATACAAAATTATGCCTTTTGATTAGTTCAAACAGATGAGTGAGTTTGATACAACAAAGTTGAATTTTTTTTAAAAAATAGATAATTATTCATATCCAATACTTCCATAAACTATCCAATACTCCATAAATTATTTTATTTTATTTCATAATATAAACATACACTTATAATAAAAATACATGTTTCTTTAGCTTTCCAAAATTAATGTAATTGCTTAACAAACATAGAAGTTGCCATATATGGAGCCGTCATCTGAGATGACAACTTTCATATAAAAATATATACGCCATCTGAGATGTCGACTTCAATAAAAAAATTATTTTTATACCGAAGTCGCCATCTGAGACGATGACTTCAAATGTCGATAATAAAAAAATTAATTTTATATTGAGATGGCGAATTCAATTTAAAAATAATTTTTATATTGAAGTCGCCATCTCAGATTGCGATTTTGTTTACTTTGATAAAAAAAAGATAGATTATTTTGATAAATATAATTTTTTTGGGTTGAATAATTAAAAAAATGTATGTTTCGAATATATTTCCAGAAATTAAAAAAAATATGATTGGTCTAAAATGATTGGTATGTTTCTTTATATATTTTTTATTTAAAATATGGTGTGTTTTTAATATTGAATTGGTGTACATGTGAGGGCACAAACCAGGTGCATACAAATATTTTTCCGACAATATGCTAATACATGTAGAATGAAAATGAAATTGGAAAATAAAACTCTAACATGAGGGTAAAATCATCATGCTAGATCCAATGGTCGTGATCCACATTAATATAAAACTAATATATTCAAATCAAATTTAGATCATTAGATATAATGTGAGGGAATTACTCTTATGCTATGTCGAAATCATCCAATAAATTGTGGAATGAAAGGGACCAACATGAATTAATAAGACTGATGATTGACGTTTGCTCGCTGTCTTCCTTTATCCCATACCATGCTAAAACCCCTCTACTCTTTCACTAAAACATACCCTTTGCCAGTTTCTCATATTCCCCAAACAAATACCTCTTCTGTCTACCATTTTCCTCCTGTGGTGGGCTCCTCAGCCTCTCCAAGACCAAATGTTTTCAATTTTCTTGTCTTTGTCATTATGAATTATGATCAATGCATACAAATTTATAGTTAAACGAGCACCAAGTATATATTATAGTTTTTGAAAAACAAAATTTCAAGGAGTACTTTTTGGTCATCCAATTGATGGCTATTGTTGTAGACCAAAAGTGAGTGAGCCAACTAGTTGTCCAGTATCCATCTTTGTTGAAATGCCGAAGACTGGAGTTACATGTACCATGGTAGAAACCTAAGGTTTGGCCGTTTGAAGGAGAAATGGTTTGTTATCATTCTCGATTTCTCATTTCTCCAATTGTAATCGAATGCAATAAACATATTTATAGAAAAAAATCTAATTAGGTGTATAAATTTGATTTTTCTAACTTTATTTCAGCAGCATCAATTTCTCACGTTTTCTTCGTTAGTAAGCACAATCAAATTTGATTGCTATTATTTTCAAAGTACGCTTCCCCAACATTCAGTTTGGTAATATAGTACGTGCATCAACCCCTTTAATCCAACGACCCTATTTTAGTCAATAAACCCTAATTTATAGGCTTTGAATGTACAATCCCAAGTAATCCAGTCCCAAAATAGAAAGGCCATCATGCCACTGACACACAGCATTTGTTGGGAACATGCAAAAAGAACAGATGTTGGGGGAAAAAAATTTCATTCAATAAAAATTATTATGATGTGATCCCTTTTTGTACAGACCTCAATACCATTGCAAGTATTGACATATCCAAAGGTACTTGCACTACCCTGTTTAGCCTCCCTTCGTGTTAATATCTCTGAAAAAGAATGAACTTGAAGTGACAGATTTTTCCTTAAATGTGCCTTCATGATAACAGAAGAACTGTGGTACTATCTCCATTAAATTCATATTTCTCTTTGTTTCAGATGATATTTCTTTAATGTAGTGTTACTAAATGTGCGTACTGGTCATTTTTTCTTCGAATAAGTTTATAATACCAATATGATATCAGTGTAAGAACCAGAATTTGAATATTTCAGGACACACTTTTCTTGGCTTATTTTTAATTGGTCATAGACAGCTAACTCTAGATCTCTCTACGGCCAACACAGGAAATAATGTAAAGTCTAATTCTTTCCCAGTAAGTTACAGTTTTACGGACTTACAGTAAAGCAAACGATATTAAATCTCCCTTGTTTTCTCGAAAGAAACTAGTGGTAACTTGCATGGGGGAAATTCTTGTATGGACCGAATGTATTGTACACCAACATATATACAAATATATATTACATATTTACATATGTTGATGTATGGCAGACCGGTATAATAATTTCTACTTGCATGGTATAATGGCCTAGAATCATTAATTTGGAGAACAATACTATGTGCCAGCCATAGCTACAGAAATTAATAATCGAACTGTTATAATTTATTGCATGCTTTCATCATATGTCCATGTTGCAGATTATTAATTGCTTTACAAAATGTGTTCAAGTTATGGAACAATGTTGCCAAAAAACTCATTGCAATCTATACGTAGTATCAAGAAAATTAGGATTGATTCCAAGGACTCGATACGGGATCCCAAAGTCTGCATGAAATTTGAAAATTTCATGTATAATTTTTCAAATTTACAAGTTTCATCCCTTGAACACATCTTTATCTCGTCTTTCTCACATGGATCCGCCCGTGCCATTTAACTAGTCTTCTTGGGGATCTTGGAAAGAGTTTATCCAGGGTGCATTGGCACAATTCATTCACATGTATACAAAAGAACTCTAGGAGGATGGTCAGAAGCTTTTGAACTAATAGAATGCATAATGGATTCGATCTGATAGAACGTATATGAAACTTTATAATTTATGATCAGCAGATCAAGATAATTAGAACCAACTTGATCCCTAAACAAGAGGCATAATTTCAATTCTGCAGTACATAATAAAATTGCTACAAGTTAAAAATATAATAGAACACTTATAAATCTGATAACTAGATGTAATATGATCATACAACGTGGCATCTGATCTACAACTGCTTTTGTTTCTTGAAGAAATTCTTCTAATTAAATTAACACATGCAGTAAAGTAAACATTTACTCTGCCAAATATTTAAGAATACCCAAGTCTAAGCTCCAAATCCAACTCCTCCTTTGAATCTTTGAGCAAACCCATGGTCAAATCCAACCTAACAAACTCTTTCGCCTTCCAAACCCTACAATCCTTTCTTCTTGCAAACTCAAGAATCCCCCCAATATTATTATTATTCTCACAAAGATCTCCTCCAAGAAACTTCAACAACTCATGCTTATGCTCGATACCATGTGGAGTTTTAAGTTCTTTGTTTAAAGAAGCTGAAGCTGGTGAACTATAATAAGGTGAAAACTTGGATGCAGCAGGTGGCAGTAACCATGATGAAGAAGAAGAAGAAGAAAAACTAGGGTTTGAATTAGGTTTAGAGCTTGAGTTCGGAGAATCCCGCGAATTAGGTGAAAGTCTCATTCTAGCTCTATCTCTTCTGTGGACATTCATGTGCCCTCCAAGAGCTTGAGCAGACTTGAACTCTTTCTTGCAGAAGCTGCAGCTGTAGTTTCTCTGAGGCCAGGAGAACCCGCACGGGCGATCTTTTTCAAAGCTTATGTTTGTGTTTTCCCAAGAATCCCTCAACCTCTGATCACAAGTACCCCACTTGAATTTATCCATCTTCTTCACGGAACATACGAAGTTCAAGATGAACAAAAACACCCTTTAATTTTCTTTACATGGGGGTGAGAAAGTAAAAAACATACAGGCTAAGTTTTTGTTCAGAAACTTTTGAGGAATTATGAAAAGCTGTACTGTACGTGGAGGAGAAAAGGTAGCTTTATGGTGGGGAGATTGTCCGAGTTACATTAAATATGACTGGATCATAAAAAAATGTATAGCAACTTTTAAATTTACATAGATTTCCGTATAATTTTTATGTTGTCATGAGACCACGCGTGTAATAAATTTCAATCCCTCGTGGCACAGAATCTATTTACACTCTAAGCTTCGGAATAGTTGTATTTCCGGTGCAAGTTGTTGTTTCTGAAACTAGGGTTTGCTTAAAGAATAAGTACAGAAGCTTTGGAGTGTTGCTTTGTTGCCAAATGAGGGAGAAAAGTAGTGGAGGTTTAGCACTCTGACATTCTCATATGCTTTTAAGCAGAGTTTGAGGCATCAGAGAATTTAGTCTTTTTTTTTTCTTCTGGGAAATAGCTATATGGACTAGATGTGGAGCCCATGTATACATTACTTATATAAAAACTTGATAAATCAATAAATCATGGTAAACTTGATATTTAATCAAACCATAGTAAATTTTTTTACTTCTTCATTTAAAGTGTGTGTATACATTGAATCCATACACCGTCCATAGAAGTATTTCCCCTTTTCTTGGTTCACTTTCTCAAGAAAGTACACCGGTCCAAAGATACTAAAATGACATTTGACATTATACATGTACTTAAAATTTTGTCTCAACTGACATCACACTCATCTGAGTGTTAGGAGATCTCAAGATCTCCCACTCCCTTCCCCACCCCAAAATATTGTAAGATTGTATTAAAATAAAAATTAGGGATGGATCGCCATGGCCAATTGGCTCGAGTGCGCCAGATCCTATAAGCCCGAGACCCCCCCCCCCCACCCCCCACCCACATTTACAAAAATGTACTTCGTGAGATAATGAAATTTTTTTTTTTGTCTTCAGAAAATCTTTGTATCAAATTTAAGTTTTTTTCCCCATCTAAAGATAAATATATAGTTATACCCTAATGAGTGCTCCTTACATATGTACCGTTGTGAAATCAACAATTTGGTGATGTTTTCGACTTTTCATACTGAAATTATTACAATATTTCTATTATCTTATTCGTACAACAATATACATTTTTATGATCATAAAAGATGATTATTATGCTTGTCATTATGAACCATGAAATATTTCTAGAACCATTTTTCACAAGATGTCTGTTGAGTTAACCACCATTTTTATCATATCCCTATTATTATGTATAAATTCCAAATATCTAAAATTATTTAAACATATGATGACCAAGTGTGTGTGATTTTTGTATGGAATATGATATGATGTTTGTTTAAAATTTTCTTTTTTAAACAATGTCTGGAAATATATATCTTTTTTATGTGGGGAGGAATTTTTATTAAAATTGTTGGGTCACTGCCCGGACTCGAACCTGAGTAAACCCAAAAAAGAATATGAACATTTATCATGAATATCTGGAAAGTTTTGACAAATTATAGTAGGAGAGATTGAAGCCTATTTGGTCAATGTATTTTGGATTTGACTTAAAGATTGACCGATGAAGTTAGAGTTAGGTAACGAATGGGGACAGGTTCTTTGAATGTTCAACATTGATTTGTTCTAAAAAATTTTAGTATGATATAACATGCCAGTAAAAAAGTTAATACTTAAAGAAAAATTATTATTTATCCTCCTTTTTTTATTATTGATTATATTTACGCTTTTTATATTTGCAGAATATCTAAATAATTCTTTCATGGGTCTTAATTCGTGAATTTAGGCTAGACAAAAAAATTTACATGTATACAATATAATGAGAGTAATTTATGTTATATATCTTTGTTTATTTTTATAAAATTACATTTGACAAACTTTGATTAAAAAATAATATCGATTACGATTTTAATTTTAAAAAATTCTTTTTATTACTTATATGTAAGATATTGTGATGAATTTAAAGATATTAATCTTTTTTTAGTTGGAATAAATAAAAATAATAACATGCCGAACAAGTAAATTTATTTTGAAAGGCTATTAATAACATTTACTTTATTGTAAAAGAATTAAGTCAAACATTAAATGGTTGTTTATTATATTAGGCTAATTTAATTAAATATAATAAAACTGAAAAAAACTTCACGAAACACCGTGATTTTAAAAACTTTACAATTCTATGATAATTCGCATATTGGCTATGCGAATTTACTTAAATTCGTATACTCGCTTTGAGAATTATAAAATTTAAATATTTTTTTTTAAAAAAAATTGATTTCGCAATCTCGGTATGCGAATTCTATGCAAAATACAGCATGTCCATCACGAGAAAGCCGGTCACGAGAAAGCCATCTTTCTTGCCATCCCCTTCTCCTTGCAGTAAAATCCCCTCCCCTCCTTCAATCAATCGGTGAACGCGATCATCCCAGAAATATATCCATCCTTCTCTTATTAATTCGTCTCATAATTTTTGTTGGAAGATTACTACTACAATAATTCTCAAATACTTCATCAAAGGTAAAAAATTTGAAAATTTAAGTTTTACATATTTTTTAGTATATATTGCATTTACTTAATTTTTGTGTTATGTTATAGATTTTGCTAACTTTTGAATTTCAAGGTATGTTTTTTCAGTTTTTCATTATTATTTGCTTAAATTAGGGATGGGAAATCAGAATTTCTATGATACCATAGAGTATTCGCATACCCAATATGCGAATTCTACTTAGAACAGTAGAATTCACATACGTGATATGCTAATTCAACTGGAACAGTAGAATTCGCATATCAGGTACGCGAATTCTACTGTAGAACAGTAGAATTCGCACGGTATGCGTTTTTTACTTATTTTTAAATTAAAAAGTAATATCATTATTTATTTCATTGAATATATTATAATTTTTTATAAACTTATATTTTTCGATAAATTTAATTAAATATTAAAAAAATAAAAAAAAATTGACTAAACAATTAGTTAAACATAAAATTATTATTTTTATAACATGTGAAGAAAACAAAACTAATTATATGATTTTAATGTGCTATTTTCGTAGATAATATGTTGTCGGTTCGAAGTCAAATTGATGTTTTGCTATACTTTGGTGGTCACATGTTAGGATCGGTCCGGAGTGTTTAGAGGGGGGGTGAATGAACACTCCTCTTTAAAAATAATCCTTTGTGATTTCGCTCAGGTTAGTGAAAGAAATTTGTTTCTTAATCAACTCTTCTGCAGAACAGACCACTGAATATTTTAGTGCGGAACGGTCTGTTCTTAGATTAATAAGAACGGCTCAATGGCTTGAATAGTATAATGAGTGCAGAATGATAAAAGACAGAATATGTTTCTGGAAGTTCGAAGGTTGTGTAATCCTTCTACGTCTCCCCTTCTTCCAATTAAGGAAGGATTCCACTAGAAGACTTTGATTTATACAATCCTGTTGTACAAACCCGATTCAGCTGGATTTACCTCACTACCAGACTGAAACTCCTAGTCTCTCGATCTGTTCAGACACACTCTGTCTGACAGTTACAAAAGATTCTCACTTCTTTTTCATAGTACAGAATACAAAAGATAGACTAAATTAGTCTATGCACACAATGATCCTAATATGATCAAATATTACAATACGCTTGTGCTTATGAAGATTTTCAGCTCGAGAATGTCTGAACTTGTAAGCTTGTGATGTTTTGCTTTCTTTTGTGTTTTTCGATTGATCAGACTCACTCTTGAGCTCTTCTGTTGGTCCTTATATAGTTGCATGTACCAACGACATTATTTCCCTTTGTGTGCAACTCTTGACTCTGCTCAAACTCTGAGTAAGCTGCAGTCTTATTCTTTTGGGCACTTGCCATTCTGGTTCATGCTTTCGGCGACTGTCAGGTAAGCTCTTCTTTGTCTTCTTACATTTTATGGTAATTTTCAGTCCTTGATCTTTTTCAGCATTAATTGCAACATTAAATGCTTCAATAAATAGCCGTTATTGATTCGGACGGAAGAGCAAATCTTATTTAGCCTTGACTGCTCTGTTTTGATAATAGTTGAGATCGATCTGAAGCTTCGATCTGGTCAGGCTGATTTTCATCGATCCGATCTGATTTGCGATATACCTTATCAGCTTGATCTTCTTTGAGCGATCGATCTGGTCAGTCTGATTTCCCTCGATCCGTTCTGATTTGTTTTGTCATCTTTAAAATCCAGAACTAACAAATTCCCCTTTTTTGATGATGACAAAACCTAGCTTCTATATCTCTTTATTCAGTCTTTTAAGAACTCTGAAGCGTATACTTGCGGATCAATTACTTCTTCTTGTTCAAAATAAATGAACACAGTTAAGTTGAAGTTCGGATTGATTAAGCCATTTAGTTCAAAATAAATGAACAAGGACTTAACTAAGAACGTAGATTTTTATTGAGCAAAAAAAATCTTATATACAAATACAGACAAGTCTGACTTATATGGACTGCTACTTTCTTGCTGAAGACTGAGGTGGCTTGAAGTCTTTTCTCTTTTCCCCCTTTTTGTCAGCAGCAACCTCTTGAAGAAAGTCGACAATCTGGGCGAGCTGAGCGCTGATACCATCAAGACGAGTGTCTTGAGCAAGAAGGGACTTGGCGACGGAGGCTCTGACTTCAGTGGCCAGCTCGATCTGCTCTTTTCTCAGACTGTTTTTATAAGAAGCTTGCTGAGAGAACAGATCATTCAGTCCGCGCTGAATGCTGCTAATATTTGTTGTCATCTTCTCTTTGAAAGACTCAAAATCCAAGACGGTAGTCCTCTGACTTTGATGAACTTCTATAACTCGTTGAGAGAGAGAGAGAGACAGTTATCCGAAAGGTGTTGAAGGGACTTGGCCAGGGATGGAGCGTCGACAGATAAGTGATCTGAAGGATGATCAGAAGATGACTCAGGTGGATCAACTGCTGCTTCAACTGGTACGATTGTGGAAACGGCAGATTGGCGGATTTTGGATAGGATCAAGGTAACCAAGTCCGAAGAGAATTCTTCTAAAAACGCCATATCTTCAGCAGACTGATCCGGAGGAGTGATAGGTCTGGTAGGCTCCTCAACCTGTAATGCGGCAACAACAGTGGACACCACCAGATCCGGATCGACGAAATCTGATGAGATGACTGTTGTATGTGCTGCGGTTGGACTGTGCTGAATTTGGGAGACTGAGGGTGCAATGTGGATGGAAGTTGTTGGAGAGTCCAACAATACATCCATTGCTTCAGTTTCAGCTTCATACGGAGCATTAGTCAGTGGCTGCTCCGCTGTCTGCTTCACTGTCTGCTCAGCTGACTCAGAATGAAATGGCTCAATGAATGGTTCAGCCAAAGTCTTGCTCGCAGATGGGTGATCCGGGCTGGGAACTGGAGTGGATATGTTAAGCTTCTGTCGTTGAAAACGAACAGCCAAATGTAGAGCATGAACATCCATTTCCAGCTGAGCAATGACGGCACCATCATCTTTGGCAGTCGGATTGCTCGGATCAAAATTCGCCTTCTTAGCTGCAATCAGCAGATTTGCCAGTCTGAATCTTTGGTTGGCCTGGAACAGATCTTTGCGCTGCACAACAATTCTGAAGTCATCAGTCTCTGTCCCCTTAAGGACTTCTTGTTCCATCTTTTGCAGCCTTCTCATCTTGCCGAAGAACATATCAATGTGGTTGATCGTTCTGTATTCGACATATTCATCAAACACCACAGTGAGCTCCTTCACCTTTTCGTCAACATCTTCCATTGCGATGTCGATGGCTGTTTGAGCGGCAGATTTGGGTTTTGAAGAGAGGGGTTCAGTGAGGATTTCCTTGCCTTTTCCGGTGGGAGATGAGGTCTTGATCCCCGATTGGGTGTAGCCTCCCAATTCAGTGATAACAATGCCTTTGACCACATGAATGGCAGAAGGGACTCTGATGGTTACTTTGGGTACAGTGACTGAAGTGGATGAAGGTTGGGTTGTAGTTTGGGGTGCAGGGGTGGCTTTTGTGAGAGGCAATATGGGTAAGTTTTTAATGGGTAGGGTTTTGATTGGCTTGGTGATCTGGGTTCTTGGCTTTTTAGGAGGGGGCTTGGCTGGAGACGAAGGAGCAGACAGAGTTTCCTCGGAGTCAGTCTGAATAGTCAATTTACGCTTGACTCGAGTCTTTCGAACAACAGCCTGTTCTTCTCCTTGTTCGATCTTGACAGCCACCAGATCGGAAGAAGTGGGTGGAGCACTATTGGACTTCAGTAGAGCCAATCCCTTGGGGTTGAGAATTTTAAAGGGACTCAAAGCAGACGGCTTCCCCAGCTCGATGTTCAAAGTCTCCAAGAGCTTGCTGAGGGGGACTGCAAAGCACACAGCTTGTTTGATGGCTATAACCGTTTCAAGCAAAACTCCAAACAAGATTGCAGACCAATTCATCTTCTGTCCCGAGTGAATAGCAGCCATGGCCCGGAATTTCTCGGCAGTAACAGTGTCATAGCTTCCGGCTTTGCCCAAAAGTGGCTTGCCAACAATCTCGCATAAGACTTGGAAATGAAAGAACGTTTCCTTCTTTTTGAATGATGGCTGCATGCGGTGGCAAAAAATGGATACCTTCCCCTGAAGATCGGTGATAGAGGCCTGAGGAATATGGCCAAACTCAGTCAGTCCGGTGTTGGGAAGACCAAAGGTCTTTGCCAGCGTCGACTGAGAAATGTCAAATGATTTGCCCTTGACGGTGGTGTAGATGAACGTCTTCTGAGACACAGCATTTGCAAACAACTCTCGAATCTCCGACTCGTAAACCACCGTTCCGCATTCCAGAAAGTTCCTTAATCCAGAAGACTCTAAGGATTTGAACATTGAGACCATTTCCGGATCTTCAGTCTGTAGATTTTATTGAACTCAACAGATAGAGAATTGTGAGTGATAGTAGCCATTTGAGTGTAATGAAGAATACGGAGAGTTTGAAAATATTGGAGAGTTAGAGAGCAGACAACAGTAAGTCGTAAAAAGTGAAATGAAAGTGAAATGTGCAGCCTGCTAAATAGGAGAGAGGAGACACGTGTCTTTATCTCGATGACTGATATTTAAATAATTCAAAATAAACGGTCAGGATGATAGAGAGATAAGGCGGTTAAAATTGCGATCAGTCCGGGCTGTTTTGAATAATTATTAAAGATGTGTTGACCAGACAGATCATGGGATAACATCAGATTTGACATAGATCGGTCTGAAAGTTCGGACCGGTCTGTGTCTTTCTGATCATTGTATTATCGATCTGTGCCAGCATATAATCTTTAAACGCGAAAAGAAAGATACCTCTAAAACATCAAGATAAGTCTATTAAACCAAGAATTTGACGAAAATAATTAAACTTAGCCTCAGGAAGTGGTTTGGTGAAGATATCTGCTGCTTGCTGGTCTGTTGAAATATGCTCGATCCGAATTTCCTTTTTGCCAACATGATCTCGAATAAAATGATGTATTATATCAATATGCTTTGTTCGAGAGTGCAACACTGGATTATACGTTACAGCAATTCCATAGGTGTTGTCACAAAATATCGAAGATTCAACAGCTTGAATGCCATAGTCTTTGAGTTGGTGTTGAATCCAGAGCATTTGAGCGCAACAGCTTCCAGCGGCAAGATATTCTGCTTCAGCTGTAGATGTGGCAATAGATGTTTGCTTCTTGCTAAACCATGAGATCAATCTTTCACCTAAGAATTGACAAGTTCCACTGGTGCTTTTGCGATCAATCTTACAGCCAGCATAGTCAGCGTCTGAATATCCGACTAGACTGAAATTTGAATCTTTGGAGTACCAAAGACCAACGTTCTGAGATCCTTTGAGGTATTTAAGAATGCGCTTAGCAGCAATAAAGTGAGATTGCTTCGGATCAGACTGAAATCTAGCGCACATACATACTGAGCACATAATATCAGGCCGGCTCGCTGTACGATACAAGAGCGATCCGATCAGTCCTCGATACATAGATACTTCAACTGATGTTCCCCCTTCGTCTTTATCTAACTTGATTGAAGGACTCATTGGAGTTGACGCAGTTGAACACGTTTCCATTCCGAATCTCTTGAGAAGTTCTTTGGTATATTTGGTTTGATTTATGAAAATGCCATTGCTGAGTTGTCTGACTTGGAGACCCAGAAAGAATGAAAGTTCTCCCATCATACTCATCTCAAACTGTCCCTACATTAGCTTAGAGAATTTCTCGCATAATTTGGGGTTAGTTGACCCAAAAATGATATCGTCAACATAAATTTGAACTAACAAAGTATGTTCCCCCTTAATAAATTTAAATAGAGTTTTATCCACTGAGTCGATCTGAAAATCATGGTTCAGCAGAAATTGAGACAGAGTGTCATACCAGGCTCTTGGAGCTTGTTTCAGTCCATATACTGCTTTATTCAGTAGATATACATGATCTGGAAATGAGTGGTTCTGAAATCCAGGAGGTTGCTCAATGTAGACTTCCTCCTGAAGCTTACCATTAAGAAAAGCACTCTTAACGTCCATTTGATATACCTTGAAGTCTTTAAAAGCAGCATAAGCAAGAAATATTCGGATTGCTTCAAGTCTGGCGATTGGTGCAAAAGATTCATCGAAGTCAATTCCTTCTTCTTGTCGGAATCCTTGCGCCACCAGTCTGGCCTTGTTTCTAACCACAACTCCATCTGCGTCTAGCTTGTTTCTGAAAACCCATCTGGTTCCAATAACAGGCAGGTCACTAGGCCTGGGGGTTAGACTCCAGACTTGATTTTGTTCAAATTGAATAAGCTCTTCTTGCATGGCTTTAATCCAGTTGTAATCAGTCAAATCTTCATCAATCCTTTTAGGTTCCAGATTTGATATGAAAGCGGAATGAGTGAATTCATCCATCATCTGTCCTCTGGTTCTTATAGGTGCAGAAAGACTTCCAATTACTAGATCGGGTGGATGCCTCTTTGTCCATCGATAGCTTGATTCCGGATTATCTGGTCCAGAAGGGTGAGTAGCAGCAGCATTATCAGCATCTGCTTTAACAATAGAGTTTAGAACATCCGGATCGGCTCGATCTAAGGGATCTTTATTGCCTTGATCCGGTCTATCCGGTACTTCTGGATCCGGTGGATTGTCTCTTGACCTGTTAGCTACAATCTCATCATCACTGTTAGCTTCGAGATGGATATTTTCCATCTGATTTTGAATTGATTCCTTGTTACCCTCAATACATAAAGATTCATCAAAAACTACATGAACTGATTCTTCTACAGTTAAAGTGCGATTATTGAAGATGCGAAAAGCTTTACTATAAGATGAATATCCTAAGAATATTCCATTATCTGATTTGGCTTCGAATGCTGTAAGATTATTCTTACCATTATTGTGAACGAAGCATTTGCATCCAAATACATGAAAGTGAGAGATAGACGGTCTGTTACCAGTCTATACTTCATATGGAGTGAGATTCAACTTCTTGTTAATCATAGATCGATTTTGAGTGTAGCATGCAGTGTTTACAGCTTCTGCCCAGAACTTTTGCGAAATTCCAGAATCAGTAAGCATTGTCCTTGCTGCCTCTTTAAGCGTTCTGTTCCTTCGTTCTGCAACTCCATTTTGTTGAGGGGTTCGAGCAGCTGAGAATTCATGCTTAATTCCTTGATCTTCTAGAAAGGATTCAAGATGCTGATTTGAGAATTCAGTATCTTTGTCACTTCGAATCCTGTCTATGCTTGATGACTTCTCATTCTGAGTGCGTTTCAGCAGCTTGATCAATTTCGGACCGGTCTGATCTTTACTGCTAAAAAATATAGTCCAAGTAAAACGTGAGTAATCATCAATAACAACAAGAGTATACCGCATTCCCCCTAAACTTGTTATTGGTATAGGACCAAACAAGTCCATATGCAATAGTTCTAAACAGCGTGAGGAGGATTTGGCATTCTTGTTTTTGAAGGATGATCTGATCTGTTTGCCCATTTGGCAAGCTTCACAGATCTTATCCTTAGCAAAATCGATCTTGGGCAGACCGACAACTAAATCATGTTTACACAGGCTAGAGATAGTCTTAAAGTTGAGATGATTCAAGCGTTTATGCCATAGCCAGTGTTTCTTATCAATATTCGCGATGAAGCAAGTAGGATTATCAGATTGAGCAAAATTCCAATTAATCTTATATGTATTTCCATTTCTGATTCCTACAAGCATGGTCATACCGTCTGACGATTTAACAGTGCAAGTGTGTTTGTGAAATTCTACAGCATAACCATTATCACATAGTTGACTTATACTGATCAGATTATAGCATAAATTTTCAACTAACAGCACATCATTGATAATAATATTACCATGGACAATCTTACCATTGCCCACGGTCTTACCCTTTGAGTTATCCCCGAAGATGATCTTGGGTCCAGTACATTAGTTCATTTTATTCTTAGACATAAATTTACCAAATTTATTGATAAATAATGACATAGCATCATTACTTATCTGTTCGATAGATCGATCTGTTGTGGGGGTGGTCTGGTCTGGAATGGCTGCCAGTGCGTTGTTTGGTTGAGAAATGAATGGCTCTGCTTCACCTCTGGTGATCAGTTCGAACTCATATGCCTTAAGATCTGCGAACAGATCATGAAGTTCAACTTTGTTCAGATCTTTAGACTCTCTCATTGCAATGGTCTTTACATCTCATTCTTTTGGCAACGCTCTCATTACTTTCAGAGCAATCTCTCTGTTAGAGTATTCCTTGCCCAGACCATTCAGTTCATTGATAATACCAGTAACTCTTTCATCACACGCGTTTAGAGTTTCTCCAATCTTCATCTTTATGCTCTCAAATCTTTGAAGAGCAACAGTCAGCTTGTTTTCCTTGGTCTGGTCGTTCCCTTCACATAGCTGTGCTATCTTCTCCCAAATTTCTTTGGCAGTAGAGCACATTTTGATTTTACTGAACATATTCTTGTCCAACATCTTGAACAAGATGTCTTTGGCAACGTTGTCTAGATTTGCTTTCTTTCTTTCTTTATTCGTCCAGAGGGATCTGTCCTTCTCGACCATTTGGGGTTCACCACCAGTAATAGAGGCTGCTGTATTGACTTTCAGAATCTTCATTGGTCCATCAGTGAAAGACTTTTGAGAACATAGGAATTTTGTTGAATGATGCCATCAGCTCAAGTGTCTTTGTGATGATTAAGACAACCTGCTCTGATACCACTTGTTAGGATCGGTCCTGAGTGTTTAGAGGGGGGTGAATGAACACTCCTCTTTAAAAATAATCCTTTGTGATTTCTCTCGGGTTAGTGAAAGAAATATGTTTCTTAATCAACTCTTCTGCAGAACAGACCACTGAATATTTTAGTGCGGAACGGTCTGTTCTTAGATTAATAAGAACGGCTCGATGGCTTGAATAGTATAATGAGTGCAGAATGATAAAAGACAGAATATGTTTCTGGAAATTCGAAGGTGGTGTAATCCTTCTACGTCTCCCCTTCTTCCAATTAAGAAAGGATTCCACTAGAAGACTTTGATTTATACAATCCTGTTGTACAAACCCGATTCAGCTGGATTTACCTCACTACCAGACTGAAACTCCTAGTCTCTCGATCTGTTCAGACACACTCTGTCTGACAGTAACAAAAGATTCTCACTTCTTTTTCTTAGTACAAAATACAAAAAATAGACTAAATTAGTCTATGCACACAATGATCCTAATATGATCAAATATTATAATACGCTTGTGCTTATGAAGATTTTCAGCTCGAGAATGTCTGAACTTGTAAGCTTGTGTTGTTTTGCTTTCTTTTGCGTTTTTCGATTGATCAGACTCACTCTTGAGCTCTTCTGTTGCATCCTTATATAGTTGCATGTACCAACGACATTATTTTCCTTTGTGTGCAACTCTTGACTCTGCTCAAACTCTGAGTAAGCTGCAGTCTTATTCTTTTGGGCACTTGCCATTCTGGTTCATGCTTTCGGCGACTGTCAGGTAAGCTCCTCTTTATCTTCTTACCTTTTATGGTATCTTCAGTCCTTGGTCTTTTTCAGCATTAATTGCAACATTAAATGCTTCAATAAATAGCCGTTAATGATTCGTACTGAAGAGCAAATCTTATTCAGCCTTGACTGCTCTGTTCTGATAATAGTTGAGATCGATCTGAAGCTTCGATCTGGTCAGGCTGATTTCCATCGATCCGATCTGATTTGCGATATACCTTATCAGCTTGATCTTCTTTGAGCGATCGATCTGGTCAGTCTGATTTCCCTTGATCCATTCTGATTTGTTTTGTCATCTTTAAAATCCGGAACTAACATCACATATCACACGATGGGATTATTGTTAGTTATGATCGACCTCCAATAAGCTATATACGATTGCCTCGAACAATTACAATGTCTGAGTTATTGTCGATACTGTACGATCAGATAAGTACCGATAACCAACAATATGCACTTAAAGTGTGGACTAAGCATATATTTAATAATACTTCTGGGCGAGTTGAGCATTTACTCAAAATTACAAAAGACAATGATATTTGGTTTTCTTTGACCCCAATGTTGGAAATGCCGGTGTCAATTTATATGTTGAGTCAGAACAAATACACATTAATAATGTGCCAGACATTCAATATACCGAAGAACGGGGCTCATATAATTATGCTAGTAGTTCGGGAAACATTGGACATAACACGCACAGAACTGAAGGGGAAGTTCATGATTCAAGGGAGGAGGACAGAGATGATTATGCCAGCGCCGATTTTTTTGGTCCTGAAACTCATGTTGATTCCGAACCAGACGAAGATGGAATTAACGTTCATGATGGTAGCGATGACGATGTATAAATTGATGTGATGTTGGAAACTATGTCCCAACATAACTATATACCATCATCTGTACAATATGAGCAAATTGAAGTAACAATGCCGCAAGAGACACAACCCGGGCCCCAACTTTTCTCTGTCGTTCCATTCTTCTTTATGACATTTCCGGATGTACCTGTTAACTCTGTTGACATTCCAACTGGGTCTTGGGAAAAGTTCTATAACCATGTCAAAGGAAAGTTAGAGTTGTTCAAGAGTAAAGCACATTTGCAGTCTGCAGTTAAGGACTTCTCGATACGGGTTGCTAGACGTGAGTACCACGTCATTGAGAGCACACCAAAAATATGGAAAGTGGTTTTTAGGCACACTTCTGCGGTCATGCCCTGTTGGTGGATGGTGAGAGGTATATATAAAGAGAAAATGAATGTGTTTAAAATTACCAAATACGGTGGGGACCATACATGCTTGATGAATGAATTATCGATTGACCATCATAACCTGAGTCGGAATGTAATTGCCAGTCTGTTGATAGGATTTGTTCGGAATGATCCTGCATATGAGATAAAATTTGTACAAGAGATCGTGAAAGAAAAATATGGGTATGAGATCTCGTATCATAAGGCTTGGCATGGTTTGAAAGCTGCCAGAGAACAATTATATGGCACATGGGAGACGTCAGTGACACAATTGCCGAAATATATATCTGCCCTTAAGCAACACAACGAGGGGACTATTATTGAGTGGGACCATATCGACACTGATGTAAGTAATCAGAAGATAATCAAATATGTTTTCTGGGCATTCAGGCCATGCATAGAAGGGTCCAACATTGTCGTAAGGTGATAAGTGTTGACGGCACACATTTGTATACAAAGTATAAGCATAAATTGTTAATCGCAGTTGGAATTGATGCTAATCATCAGGTCCTGCCTTTGGCTTTCGCAATTGTAGATGAAGAGACAATGTCGTCATGGAAATGGTTTCTTGAACTGATCCCTAGACATATTCTTTGTGACGTAGATGGTGTATGTCTTATCTCTGATAGACACCAAGGTCTTCTCCGTGTTGTTCAAAGTATGCCTACATTTATAACCCCCCCCCCCCGCGGTGTACATCGTCTTTGTCTGAGACACGTGTGCTCTAATTTCAACAAAGAATTTAAAAATGTAATGTTGAAGGACATGTGCTGGAAAGCTAGTACGGCTCATCAAATTACGAAGTTCAATCGGGTTATGGAGCAGATCAGTAGTAGTAATGAGGGAGCTTTCAATTATCTTAGTTCCATTGACCAAACTCAGTGGACTTTGGCACATGATGTTGGATGGCGTTCTGGTATTATGACAACCAACTTGTCTGAGGCGTATAATGGAGTTCTTAAAGGTGCTCGTCGGCTTCCAGTGAAGGCAATTGTACAATTGACTTTTGGCCGAACCGTTCAATATTTCATGGACCGTCGAATGAAGTGCCAACAAATGATTCAAAATAATCAAGGATGGACAACCTTCGCATTTCAAAAATTTACTCGTTGGCAACACGAATCATTGCAACATATTGTCCAGAAATATGATTATACAACATAGACTGCTTCAGTGATAACGGTCGTTCGAGCTGGTGTCGGGAACAGTACACATGTTGTCAAACTTAGAGCCAAGTTATGTTCATGTGGAAAGTGGACACAGTTTGGTATTCCATGCTCACATGCTATACATGCATGCCGACATTTTGGTGTCAATGCATCAAGTTTAGTGAGTGAATATTATAACTTGCAACATTATTCTTCTACATATCAAGGGATTATTGAGCCATTGTTCTCAGAAGAATATTGGATGCCCCCCTCATTCGAATTATCTCATAATCCTTTGCTAAGAACTCAAGCACGTCGGGGAAGAAATCGTACTCCGCGCATCCCAAATGAAATGGACTGGCCACAAGCTCGAGCAAGACAACAGACACATAGAGCTCAAGAACAGGGACAAACTTCACAACGACAAAACTAATCAATATGTGTCATGCCTTTTGTAAATATCGATTCACCATGATAAGGGTAAAAAACTTTCAATTATATGTTTACGTATTTTTCATTCATATGTTGATCTTATTAATTTCACTATATTACAGGATGGATATACAGAGTATATATGGTCCAGTTGACACTAGTGTGCTCAATCAGCAGTCCGTGCATCACTCCGATGATGTATTTCACGGAGACATCGACAAAACGTTGCTAGTGAGGCGTGGAGATGGAAATTTTTGGGACATGTGTAAAGCGAGGCCACTTGATATACGTGTATTATGCACCTTAAATGAAATGGGGTTCTATGGAGTATATAGATGTGGCCACTTTGTTATTGACAGCCATCTGATAACATCATTGGTTGAGAGATGGAGACCCGAGACACACGTTCCACTTTCGTGTTGGGGAGGTGACCATCACATTACAGGATATAGCTATCATATGGGGACTACCGATTGTGGGTGATGCCATATGTAGGGATGAGAATCGCATGCGCCCTTCAGAATGGCAGGCATATTCACGAAGTGGCTTGGATTTTTCCCTCCGCGTGATAAAATCAAAAGTTCACGCTTTCATTTAGTGCAATATTGGACCATCTACTTGCTAACCCAATAGTGGAGGAGAGCACCGAGGAACAGGTGCATCAGTACACACGATCATGTGTACTATTACTGTTAGATGGATTGTTAGACAGGTGGAGTTGCATAAGCTCGATCGTAGAGGTCGTGTTGCAACGAATTGGACATGGTTCCATAGTGCATACATAGATTTGTGGATGGCCAGACGATATAATATTGTGGATACCCCTCAGGCTCCTATACTTTCAGTGATGATTACATGACATGGTACGGTAAAATTACACGTCATATTATATCTCCACCCAACAACAATATTGAGACATGATACCGTGCAGCAGATGCTGCTGCATGACAGCAAGTGGTATGCATATATTTCCTCTTTTTTATTTAAAATACTTTATTGTCTTCTGAATTATGCTACCTATTAACCATATTTTTTTTAAGGATGTGCATATAGAGCAACTAAGACTTAGTTGCTCAAGTTTGAGTGAGGATGAAGGGATCTCACCCGGGGTCAGACGTGTATTAGATCAGAACTTAGCTATTGTGGATGAAGTGCGTCAACTTGCTCGGACACAACAAAATAGATATGTTATGCCTGCACGGCAGCGAGATACCATTAGAGGGGGCAACTGGAGGAAAAGACGATCAAGTACCTCTGATACCCAGGTAGATGCTCATGATGATATCCCTCCATTTAATACTGATACATATGATGCAGCGGGGACATCAACATCACATCGTTCTTCATTCCATTATGATGCCACATCTTCTGGCTACTATGGCACACAACCTGCCCACGGGGATGACCCATCACCATATACTCCATATATACCAGATCCAACTTAAGCATACAGTGGAATCTCATTTACGGATCTTCTGCTTCGTGTACCCGGTTCTACACAGTCACGTCCATATTTTGATAACTCACCTGTTACATTCTCCTACTTTGACGCCGCAATATGATATTGGTGAGTCCAGCGCTAGGATTAGACCCTCTCAATCACAAACGCAGAATGTAGATGAAGTTGAGCCATCTAGAAGACCACAACGACTGATACATAGACGTGGTTGTGGGACTGGAGAAAATATTTAGAGTTCAATGTAAAGAATAATCTATTTATTTTTATGTGTACTACTTTTTATGTGGTTTAGATTTTTTGTATAAAACATAATACCAATAAAAAAGAATTGTTTTTTAAATTTGTAACCAATAATTTAAATTTTATTTTAGTTTATTTTTTAAAAAATACTATTTTAAAGTTGCAATCTTGGGTTGCAACTTTATAAAAAAATAAAAATTTTATAAAGTTGCAATGCAAGATCGCAATCTTAGAATAGTGTCAAATTCGCATAACAAGTTTGCAAATTACAATAGAACCTTAAATATTTCCAATCTACTACATTTTATGAAAAAAAATGATTCTAATATTAAATTAAATTTGCCGTAAAATTAAGCAATTATTGTGAAAATAAATAGAATAATAACAAGATTATATAAACATTGCATTCAATCATAATGCAGCCACATGATGGAGTTATGTTCAATGTTTATTTTCGATTGAATAAGCTTACGTCTATTCATGTTCTTTCATTCAACATTATTGATTGAAAGTCTATCTTGTACAATACAAAGAGTGAAGTATTTATATGTTTGCTAACTAACTAACTAAGCCTAAGTACAACAATGTTTTTTTTTTATAGTAAAGAACGTTTTACACTCCCTCTCAAGCTTGGTATAGATTCATAACAATAACTGTGTCGGCTTTTTCCCAAAGCCTTCGTAAAGATATATGTAAGTTGGCTGCTCTTGTGTTTCAATGTGGGAAGTCCTTATGATTTTTTTGTATCTTTTCACTAATAATATGGCAATCAATCTCTCTATACTTCCATCGTTCAAGATTCATTGTATTTTCTGCTATGTGCAATGCAACTTTGTTGCCGCAAACAGTGTTGTTGGCTGCTCTATTTTCAGTCCCAAATCTTTCAAAATCCCAACAATCCATGTTACTTCACATGTAGTGTAGTCATTGCTCTATATTTAGTTACTGTTGAAGACCATGATATGATGCTTTGTTTGTTTGTTTGTTTTTTTCCCATGACACTAAGGAATCTCCAAACTTCACACAATACCCTACAATAGACTTCTGGCTCATCTGACAAGTCTCATAATCCGAGTCACAAAATGCATTCAAGGTTATAAGTTCTTGACAATAAAATTCCCAATCTTGGAGAAGCCTTCAAGTACCTTAATACTCATTCAACAACTTCCATATGAGAAACATTTGGGTGATGCATAAAGTGACTTACATTTTATACCGCATAACATATATCAGGTCTCGTTATTGTTAGGTAGATAAGTTTCCAACCAATCATTTATATACCACCGCATCAGGAAGTAAAGTATCATCCAATTTTTGTGGTTAGTCTCAGATTTTGCTCTATTTGGTGTCATAAAGCCAAACCTGCTTCTGTCAATAGTTCTAAGGCATACTTCCTCTGAATGGACCATTTCAATCCCAAGAAAATATTTCAATGTTCCCAAGTCCTTAATGTATATTTGTGCAGGCAAATTACCTTTAAGGGCCTTTATATCGAACTTGCATGATTCCCTGTAATCACTATATCATCCACATAAACAAGTAAATCAATTCATACCATCTCTTTTGACAAACAAGGAATGATCATGCTTTCAATATTCAAAGCCATCTTGAATCATGATTTGAGCAAACTTGTGGTTCCATTATCGAGATGTCTGCTTCGACCCATTACAAGGATTTGAGTAGTCTACACATTTAATATCTCCATGACTACCAACGGCTTGTGGAAAAAGCATATAAAATTCTTCATCTAAGTCACCATGCCAAAAAGCTTAAGTGATATCTGTTTGAAACAAAGATCAAAACATTAGTGCAGCCATACTAAGCAAGCATTGCATCGTAACAATCTTAGCCATTGGTGAAAAAGTATCATTGTAATCGATGTCTTGTTCTTGGGTATAGCTCTTGGCCACCAACCAAACCTTAAATCTGTCAACATTCTCATTAGCATGATACTTAATTTTATACATCCATTTATTACCTATGGCTCTTTTCCCATTAGGTAAATCAACCAACTCCCATGTTTTGTTGGCTCTAAAGCTGCAATATCTTGATCAATGGCCAATTGCCAACGAGAATCAATACCGGCCTCATGGTAGTTATATGTTACTATAAGGGTGGAGATAAAAGTCAAAAGATTGATATTTGGGAGATGTTGAAATATGATTAGTGGAATTTGTATCAAGATTAGTGACAATTGATGCATAATTCATGTTGGAAGGTAATAGTGTTGGAAATTATGAAATAAATAATGGACTCGCGATCGATCGAGACTTATGCCTCGATCGATGAGAGCGGCAGTGAGTTGAAAAAAGGGGGGTGATCGATCGCGCCCTATTGCGCGATCAATCGTGCCCTGCGCAGGGTTTCGTGTTTTCGCGTTTGACTGTTTTTTTCATGATGAGATGCTTCCAAATGGTGTTCTTTGGTGATACCACTTGGTATACTATATAAGAAACAACCCTTGAATGAATTAAACATGGAATTTTTGAAATTCACATTAAATTGAAGATCAAAATTTGAGTAATTTTGTGGATCTTCATCCTTGTTTAATATGCTTTTAAACCTTTGTGGTTTAAAGGATTTGTGATTTGGAGTGCTCCTATCACAAATCATAGTCGTTGTATCTTGGGAGACAAATTGCCAATTGAACCGTTAACACCGTAGCAGGGCAATATTGTCTTAAGGACGGAGATTCCAAATCCCGCCTCGACATTTCTACTACAAAGTCATTTGTTGTTTTTGCTTGCTACCTTCCTAAGATACACACCCATAAAATTTTGTACAACAATCTTAAGACAATATTAACAACAAATGGCTTCGTTGTGTAACAATGACTCCAGTTCATCATGGTGAAAGACCTGAAAAGTTCAATGGGAAAGATTTCAAGCGATGACAACAAAAGATGTTGTTTTATTTGACAACCTTGGGTTGTCAAGTTTTCTCAATGAGGATGCTCCTACTATTATGGAGAGTGAAACCGACAACCAAAAGAGGGTTGTGTTTGATGCGTGGAATCAAAGTGATTTCCTGTGCAAGAATTATATTCTCAACGGACTGGACAATACATCATACAATGTATATTGTCTAGTGAAGACGGCCAAGAATTGTGTCAATCCTTGGAGAAAAAAGTATAGATCTGGATGCCGGCATGACGAAATTCATCGTTGGACGATTCCTTGATTTCAAAATGGTTGACACAAAGACGGTGATAGCGCAAGTGCAAGATTTGCAGGTAATCACACACGAAATTCAAGTGGAGGGAATGGTTCTAAGTGATTCAATCCAAGTGGCCGCAATGATTGAGAAGTTGCCTCCGTCATTGAAGGACTTCAAGAGTCATCTCAAGCACAAACGAAAAGAGATGAATCTTGAAGACCTTGTGGTTCTCTTGATAATCGAATAGGACAATATAATTTCTGAAAGGAAGGAAAATTGGCACCAACATGAAGCACGAGTGAACTTAGTGGAAATACACGCCGAAACAAAGCGCAAGTTTGACGGCATGGCCTCCAAATCTGGAAAGGCAAAGAAGTTCAAAGGCAAGTGCTACAAATGTGGAAACCCAATCACATGGCGATTGTCGCAATAAAGACAATCGTGGGAAGGCTATGGATCAAGTATATGTGACCGAAGAAGATCGTCTCTCAAATGGTTTGGATGATCTAGCGCTTACCGATTAATTAGATTGTGTATCTTTGAAAGTTGTAAAATCCAAGAATGGAGTGATTCTAAAAAAATGTAATGTCGATATTTGTTGAAAGCAATAAAATTTATGTTATTACTTCTTGTATTGAATCTTGTGGTTTGTGGCATGATTGTTAGGATCATTTAAACCATAGGTCGCAGCACAAATTGTAATGTTGAATTTATTGCACGTGTGGGCACTAAGTTAACAAAATCGGCATTCATTTGTTAGAAGAATCGTAACGTCTCTAGAGCTAACTCACAATGATATTTGTGATGGAAAGATTGTGCAAACTAGAGACGTGGGAAAAGTAATTTGTTACTTTATCAATATTTGCACATGATATTGTTATGACTTATTTGTTATGAAGCAAAAACGAGGCCATTGAGGTGTTTAAACACTTCAAGAATGAGATTGCAATCAAATTTAGCAAATGAGGTTTGCTATGGGAAATTGTGAGTAGATTATACTTGTGTTGTCTAAGATTTTGATGCTTAAGATTGAGTTTGCAAGACAATAAAATCTCGAATTCAAGTTTCTAAGTTTTGTACGCTTAAAACACAAGTGATTAATCGAAGCCACAAATTTTGACTAGGCGTTGTAATATCTCATTTGGTTCATTTTGAATTTCTAAGCTAGTACGCTTATAACATGAATTTGCAAGATTTAAAATCTTGAATTCACGTTTTCTAAGTTAGTGCGCTTAAATTGCAAAGTGTGAAACGAGTTGAGAATATTATCCAAATTTTAACTTTTGTAAGCAAGTACGCTTAAATCCAAAAAAATTTAAGAAATAAAATCTTGAATTTAGATTTGTAAGACGATAACGCTTAGAACTTGAAACACGAAAGTTTGAACGCCAGTGCAATTCGTTACTATCCCGAAGTTGTGGGGGTTGCAATTCTATGAGCCAATCACATAATAAGTACCACATTTAAGGAATGACGAAAACCTTGTGATTAAAGGAAAATAGAATTTTCTATAATATTTGAAATGTGGGAGTGCTTGGCTAAGCTAGAAATATGAAGGCTAAAGTAAAGTCATAACAAACGTCAAATATGTGACATGAAGAGTTTGACAAATAATGTTGTCAAATAGATCAACGAGTGTGATAAATGTGTACTCCTAAGCATATGTATGCTTGTGTATTGATGATATGCTCATAGATAAGCAATTTAGTAATCATCAAGTAACAAAGATAAATGTTAACGAGACGTTTTTGAAATGTATGCATCAAGAATAATACATGGAATTAAAGTTTCCAAGACATTTGAAGAATAAAAACTCAAGGATTAATTCGAGTTTAAATTTTAAGCTTTGTGCTTAAATTTTAAGTTGCAAGAAATAGAATCTTGAACTTGTAATTTTTAAGAATCTATGCTCTTAAAAAATTTGAATTGTGAATTAAAGTTGAGTATTTTCTCTGGTATTGAATTTTGTAAAAAATAATGCGTTAACAACTCTTTAAATTCGATTATGGAAATATCCTAAATGATAAATGGATGCAAAAGAGGTAATATGATTACCAAAATTGAAGATATATTGTTGTGAAAATTTCTCTATGTAAAACATATAAAGCTTCTTCGGCCAAGTGACTTCATAAGTTGTTAGGGAAAATCATGTGCATGCAACTAAAATGTGATGCGCTAATGCCATTGAGAAAATGATCTATAATGGCATAATCACGAGTGATTATGTGAAACCGCAAAATCCGCATATGAAAAATGGTTAACCGAGAGTTCATGTGGGAGTTTATCAAGGGGAATGTGGTTAAAACGCTATAATCAAAATCTCATAGTGGATACCCAACATTGTTGACTGGAGATCCCAAGATCTAGGTTCAAAAGGGACAACTAAATTATGAGATTGTATAAACACCGTGGAGATCAATCTCCAACCAATTCCTATGATAAGGGGTGTAGCCTGCAAAATGGGTACTAGGATAGGCAAAATGTCTTTAATGATTCCTAAGACATATAAGAATATGTTAGAGTATAGTGGGATAATCTTCTAGGAGATCATCTATGTAAATGCAAAGTGTAGCCGCTTCAAAGATGAAAAGCACTTATGAAACCAAGCATGGCCCATGGCCGAAACGGACACAACCCCAAGAAACCAATACGAAGGTTATAGTTGTTATGGTGTTGATTCAATTGTCTCGGTTTACATCAACGACCAAATAGTTCAAGACTATAAGTTCACTATTAAGTCCAGCTATGATGCACGGACACTCCTAAAAATAACTCGGTGCAGTGTTAGACACTTCTCGGACATCGACACTTCTCGGACAAGCCACGTGGCGTGCAATTATTTTATTAATAAATAAAATCGGACACCCGTGTCGGACACTTCCCTCAAAATCGCACACCTGTGTCGGACATGGCTGATGGGCGTGTCCGAGCCATGTCCGACACAGAAATGACAGTTTTGGGTGATAATTGTACAATTTAAAAAGTTTTTGGCTAAAACGAAATCTAGATGTATTATTTAAACTCTATTTAATTGAAGTAATATACATTTGTTGTTAGTATGATGATACCATGATGATTCCAGTGACATATATTTATATATATTATTTTTGAATTTGGTAAGATTATTTTTGGTGTTATATTTTATTTCGACGTGTTTGTTAAACTTTATATTAATTAAAGTAATATGTATTTGGTGTTAGTATTAGTGATATTATTTATATATATATATAGCCGTGTCACAGCCGTGTCGTATCCTGAACATTTTGAAAATTCGTGTCGCCGTGTCCGTGTCGTGTCGCATCAGTGTCGCCTTGTCAGTGTTCGTGCATCGTAGAAGTCAATTAAATCATATTGAATACTACTACGAAAGATTCAAAACCGTAAGCTATCTCTCCAGATGCCATAATAGCTCGTTAAAAACGTTCAATTGTATACATGCATTAATTTAATTCATGTGGGGGATTGTTTTAAATTATGAAACAAATAATGGACTCGCGATCGATCGAGACTGATGCCATAATAGCTCGTTAAAAACGTTCAATTGTATACATGCATTAATTTAATTCATGTGGGGGATTGTTTTAAATTATGAAACAAATAATGGACTCGCGATCGATCGAGACTTATGCCTCGATTGATCGCAAGCGACAGTGAGTTGAAAAAGGGGCGTGATCGATCGCATCCTGCATAGGGTTGCGTGTTTTCGCTTTTGGCTGCGTTTTTTCATGATGTGATGCTTCCAAATGGTGTTCTTTAGTGACACCACTTGGAATACTATATAAGAAATAACCCTTGAATGAATTAAACATGGAATTTTCGAAATTCACATCAGATTGAAGATCAACATTTGAGTAATTTTGTGGATCTTCATCCTTGTTTAATACTGAGTGCTTTTAAACCTTTGTGATTTCAAGGATTTGTGATTTGGAGTGCTCATATCACAAATCATAGTTGTTGTATCTTGGGAGATAAATTGCCAATTGAATCGTTAGCACCGTAGCGGGGCAATATTTCTTAAGGATGGAGATTCTAAATCTTGCCTCGGCATTTCTACTACAAAGTCATTTGTTGTTTTTGCTTGATATCTTCCTAAGATACACACCCATAAAATTTTGTACAACAAGTAGTGTATCAGATAGAACATCATAACCAATTAGTGAAGGCTGAGGTGGATTGAACAAAAGGACTGTGAACTGAAGTTTTTAAAAAGGAAAGACATGCTCATAAAATTGAACATCTCTGACACAAACTCTCACTTAGTGCCTAAATCAACAAATTTAACCTTTATGTGATGAAGAATATCCAATAAAGGCACATCCAGTAGCTCGGGGAGAAAATTTGTCACCTATGGGCAACATAGAAGCATAGCACAAGCTACCTACCACACACAATGAGTATAGGAAGGAATTTTACCGAAGAGCATTTGAATTGGTGTTAGATTAGATAACAAAGGCGTAGGGGTTCGATTTATCAAATAAGTTGTTGTAAGGACACAATCCCCCCAAAACTGCTGAGGAAAATGAGATTGAAATAACAATGAGCATGCCATATTAAATGTGCTTTCGCTCTACAACACCATTTTGTTGTGGAGTGCAACCATATGTGCTTTGATGCAATATGCCTAGGGAAGAGAACAACTCTATGAAATCTGATTTAAAGAAATCTGATTTTAGTGGCGAATTGATTTTGAACAAGTAGAATGAAGTTTTTGATCATTTGAGAATATCAAGTTTAGAATGAAAGAGATAAACCTAATTGACTCGAGTATACTCATCAACATCGATAAGAAAATATTTCTCATCATTATACATGGGAATGTGAAATGGTTCCCAAATATCCATATGGACCAATTCAAATGAAATGGTTGGCATTGAAGTACTATTAGATTGGAATGTCAACCTAGTTTTCTTAGATTGGGGACAAACATTGCAATGGGGTAATTCAAATGATTTTGGTGTAAAATGCAATATTTTCATTCTAGGAATGTCAACCTAGTTTTCTTAGATTAGGGACGAATCTTCCAAGTTTTTTGTCCCAAATATTGAAGGGCTCAGCGGAAGTATACTTTACAAGAGATTGAACAAGGGAAGTTATACAATTGAAAATGTATTTTTTCTATATCACTTTTGTTGATACATGTTCTGAATTTATAAATAGAATCTTACAATTTCCAAAGTTTAATAACTCCACTATGTGGCTTTCAAACTTACCAATTGACTTTCAAACTTCTTAAATGACTATCAAACTTACTAAATGACTTTCAAAGTTCCCATGAATATTCTAGAGAATGACTCTTGATATTACAAATTATACCAACACTCCCCTTAATTTGTAATTTTCAATTGCTACGTTTTTCGGAGCTCTTCGTGTTGACTTCTTTGGAGCCATTGATCCAAATGTTTCATTGTCACCAACTTCACTTTGTTGAGCATATATCTTTACACCTCGTCGACCTTTCTTCATTTTGGTTGACACATCTTTATGTTTTGCCTTGTAATTTTTCTTCAATTGAAATGCACTATTCCATTTCTTCTTCTCAACAAGGATTTTTTTTTTTCTCTTGCTTGAACCAAATTAACACCATCATTTTTGTCTTCATAAAGTTGAGGCTCACAAGAGAACAAGACAACATTGTTATTGTCATAAATCTTTTTCAATGATTGAAACTTTTTTACCTGAGAACCTGAATCAACAGCATCATTGATTGATTTGTCTTCTTTCGGACTTGGTTGTAAGTCAACGCTATGAGTGGATGATTGTTCCACAAGATGACTTGTATTTTCAGATTTCGAAATATCATTTTTTCGATCGGCATAATGAGACGAAATACTTTATTACCGTCCATTTGAATTTTCGCCACAGTCAAATTTCTTTTCTTGTCAACAATTGTGCAGGCATTGTCATCAAAATGAACTGAAAATCCTTTTCGAATAAGCTGCCCGACACTTAACAGATTTTGCGCAAGATTGGGCACATAAAAAACATCGGGAATAAGCTTTTTGATACCTTGTTTGGTGTAAACTTTGATTGTGCCTTTTCCTTGGATTTTTTGAACTGATCCATCTCCAAGTTTCACATCAGTGGAGAAATTTTTGTCGATATCCACAAAATTGCCGATGTTGCTAGTCATGTGGTTACTACAACCACTGTCAACATACCATACATCATTGGATTCGTTTTCTGCCTTCATGCATGTGTAAAACATCAAATCTTCAGTTTCCTCCATCGAGACATTTGCTTGCTCCTTGTCATGTTTCTTTTGAAACCAGCAATCTCTTTGAGAATGATTTGGAATGCGACACATTGTACACCGAAAACGACAATTCTTTGAATTATGATTAGTTTTGTCGCATATGATGCAATAAGGGCCATCGTCAGAATTTTGTTGTTGCCCCCTTTTTTCTGGATCTTTTCTTTCCCAATTTCTTTGATCATTTTGATTTCTCTTTTGCCATGAATTTTTCGAAGATCCAAACTTATTCGGATTCTTTTCATAAAATCCAACTTTGGACTGAAACGCTTGTTCCAAAGGTTGATTTGAAGATCGAATGATTCTCTCTTCATGTGCTTGAAGAGAGCTCATTAATCCGTACATCAACAATTGGGAGAGATCCTTCGATTCTTCGATTGCTGCTACACAGTGATCAAACTTTGGTGGTAGACTCCGCAAAATTTTTTCTACCACTCTCTTATTTTGAATATTGTCACCAAGACTATGGATATTGTTTACAATTTCTGCAACTTTGGAGAACAAACTTCTGATATTTTCATTTTCTTTCATCGATAAATTATCGAAGTTCCTCCAAAGAGATTGAAGCTTGATAGAAATGACCTTATCATTTCCATGAAATTCTTCTTGCAAAACTTCTCATGCTTCCTTTGCTTTTCTCTTGTTGAATATTTACTAACTCCATGTTTCAGATATCTAAGTGCGGTAGCATCGTTCTTTTGATTTTGTTTGTATCCTGTTTCAGATATCTAAGTGCGGTAGCATCGTTCTTTTGATTTTGTTTGTATCTCAGCTGTTGTTCTGCACTCCAAGTTGCTCCATCTTGAGTAGGTGGTTCCGGATAATCATTTTCAATGATATCCCATAAATCTTCGGAGATAAAGAAATCTGTCATTTCGATACTCCAATAATCATAATGCTCCCCTTCAAATATGGGTACCTCATTTGAGGAATATTTGAACATTGTAAGACTGGAATTTCCGGCCATTTTGATTTTCTTTAAATTTTTGGATACCACAAATTTTGAACACAGATGTTCTGTTAATGAGCAAGTATAGAGGCTACAATAGCTCTGATACCAAATTTGAAGGGCAGCGGAAGTATACTTTACAAGAGATTGAACAAGGGAAGTTATACACTTGAAAATGTATTTTTTCTATATCACTTTTGTTGATACATGTTCTGAATTTATAAATAGAATCTTACAATTTCCAAAGTTTAATAACTCCACTATGTGGCTTTCAAACTTACCAATTGACTTTCAAACTTCTTAAATGACTATCAAACTTACTAAATGACTTTCAAAGTTCCCATGAATATTCTAGAGAATGACTCTTGATATTACAAATTATTCCAACAAATATTACGATCAAACGAAAAATTATTCTTAATAGAAGGCAAATCAGTACATGAAATTGTGTTGCAAGTTTTTGAAGGTAAGAAATGAACATCATATGTGTGACTAAAGCTTGAAGAGTCAAGATGATACAAGCCATTTCTTTCTTTTCCAATCCCATTATCCTCCCATTTGACTGGTCCTAAAATATGGGGAGAAAAAAATGAAGATAGAAAGTGATCACATAGTGATTATCTTTGATTAATCTTGAAACAGACAGTAAATTGGAATTAAAACCAGGAATGTCAAGGACATTGGTTAGATTGATGTCCTTCGGAATAGGTCCATCTGTTCCATTTGATGAAGCATCTCATTTCAACAGCTTCAAAATTTTCTTGTAATGAGCATGAGTAAAAATGGCTCCAGCTAATACTCCTGATTCAGTCTTATCCACTTGAGATGATTATCTATTGATCAAGTGAGCTTCTTTATTTGGCCTAGATTTGGTATGTTTCTAGCCTCCTCCTTTATTTCTGTCTTTGTACAACTTTGCTCTGGTGGATATCCAATTAAATTGTAACAATTGGATTTTGCGTGGCCATTCCAATTACAGTACACACACTTCACCAGGCTTCGTTTCTTATCTTCATCCTTTCCTTGTGTTGAATAGAAAGCAGATGTTGGAGCCTCCACAGTATATGAAGGAATAGATATTATGGATCTGTGACTTTTTTTCCAGTGATAATTGAGAAAGCTTGAATAACCGAGGGCAGCGGATACATCATCGGTATGTGGCTTCTAATGTGGACATTTTTTTGTAGTTTAACCCCCACCAAAAACTTAAGGAGCTTCTGTTGCTGATCATGATCAATGTATTTTCTCGCAGTGTCACAAGCACAAGTAGGCAAAGTCACAAGAGACGCATATCCATCCCACAATGGCATTAACTTAGAGAAATAGGCAGGTATAGTGGTATTACCTTGGGACCTATTTTCCTATGTAGTGAAAATTTTTGAGTTCCATTCACCTTATCGAACCTCTCTTTTAGATCCTTCCATATATGCCACTGAGAATCTCCTTTGATACACTATTCATGATCCATGAAAGAACAATCCTACTGCATCTTTCCCATATGTGCAGTGTATTTGATCCTACAACAGGTTTGAATAACTTCCATCGATAATGTGTGGTTGTTCTCCACGCAGAGGATCAGCATTGCTCGACTCCATATACCATAATTCTCGGAACCTAGCAGCTGCTATTTAAGATTAACACTTGGAACATCTGAAGAATTTAGATACAGAGGATTATTCATTCCAATTGTGTTGTCTGCGTTCGCCATTCTCAAATGGTGAAATTGGAAAGAAAAAAAATTAATTTGTGAATCACAATGACTCAAAAACAACGATTCTGGAAGAAATTCAATGAAAGAATCAATTTGTTAATGCTATAGGAGTAGAAGGAGTACTACAACTCGATTACAAGATTTACTAATGTTGGGTTTGTTGGCCCAATACCTATTCATTATTCTATTGGGCTTTGGCCCTTCTCCCTACTACCCTAAAACCGTGCCCCCCCATTTCTATTCTCAGCCTTTTCTCTTCATCTCCCATGCGTCCAGAAGCTTCTCCTTGGTGTGCCTCTTCGGCTGGTCGATTCACTTGGAAATTGCACCATCCCCTTCATCTCCCCTTCGGTGCCTTTATGTTGGCCTTGGTTCATGATGAGTTAACAACTCTCTGAAACCCAAAAACCAGAGTGCAATTTTTCGTCCCCCCCTTTTTCGTTACTGTGTGTGCGGTGGGTGGCCGTGTGTGTGGTGATGTGTGCGCCTAGTGCTGTGAGTGGAGCTCTGTGTAGCCGAGGCTGGTGCTGTGTGTGCCTTGTGCTTGGCTGGTGCTGTGTGCGCCTTGTGCTTGGGTTGGTGCTGTGTGCGCTGTGGTGTGTGTGGCCGTGAGTGGCTTGGGGCTGTGTGGCCGAGAGTCCGTTGCTGGTGCTGTGTGCTCCTTGTGCTGAGTGGGGTGCTGTGTGTGCCTTGTGCTGAGTGTGGTGCTGTGTGTGCGCCTAGAGCCTGGTGCTGTGTGCACTTTGTGTGGCCGTGTGTGGTGCCTGTGTGTGTGTGCCGTGAGAGTGGTGCTGTGTGCACTAGTCTGCCGTGTGTGTGTCCGGGCTGTGTGCTTGGGCAGTAGGTTCGGGCAGGGTCTTCGGGCAGTGTGTGTGTCTCCCCTTTTGGATACGATACCTTGGTTCCCCGGTGACGACGTTGGAAGGATACCCAGCTCGACCTGAGCCCTAATTCCTTACTCTTGCTTTGTATTTCAGTTTATAGTTTTATTAGTTGAAATTGTATACTGTGATTGCTTTTGTTTCTTGATTGCAGGCATCAATCGGGATTGGAAAGCGGAACGAAATCCTTACAACTAAATCATCTTAGTCACTTCTTGAAAAAGTCTGTTGTTTTTCTTCAAATTTGAAAGTAGTTTTCAATTGAAATCAGAGACAAATACTCCTTTCCGCAAAGTCTAACCACTTTGAGTTATCTTTTTTTATATATCAAGAAATGATTTGTAATTGCATAAATTTTTAAAATGATCATATACTGGAATACAGATGGAGTAATTTTTAAACCAACATAATCTCTTGTAGAAAATCAATGAGCTTTCTATGTTTCAAAATAGTCTAATTCGGTATAGAGATGGATTTGTAAATTTGTATTCTACTTGCATAAAAACAGTGTTTTGTTCGTAGTAGCAGAAAATGTATACAATATAATGGTATCAAATTGCTCATGTATGCCAGATAATTTTCAGAAATAAACTCCCTCTTGTTCAAGTTCTTTTCTCCCTTCCTTTTTACTTTCTGGAGACCGACAAACTCGAACTCGTCTAACATGGGCGAAACTAGGATTTTGTGTTTGGGTGGGTAAAACCAAAACTTGTCATTTCCCCTCAAATCACGGTATTTCCAAAAATATCGTTTTATAAAACCAAATCTCCATTCGAATTTAGATAATAATCAAACATAACCATTTTTAATAATACAATCTTGGCCAGATTTATTTCCTCAGACTCTATTACAATGAACTATTTTGTAAATAGTTTGAAGATGAAAACTACCATCTTAATATAAGTACATGTTTTTAAAATTGAAGACAAAATCATAAAGATAATCTTAATTAAAATTCTAAACTAATAAAAAACAATGCATGCAGAAGACATAATATACTTTTATAGCTCATAAAAGTTGAGTATAGATACTAATTATCTCAATTAGAAAAAAAATTGTAAATTTTTTTTCTAATAGTGATATAATATATTAAATTCGACATAAAACTATTTTTTCACTCAAACAAAACAAAAGAAAAACCAGTAGCATATTGATATATAAAATATATTTCGATGGCTAGTTTACATATTAAACAAAATATATTTTCGATTTCATTAAATTATGCCTATCAGATGTGTCATCAATTTATAAAATGATTTTATTTTTGAGAAATTAAATAATTTTTTTTGATAAATTAATTGTTAAGATAAATAATTCCAAGGTACTATATTTGTTTTTTGTATAACTGATATAATTGCTCATAAATTAGAATTTATTATCAGTAAATTAAATAGAAACCAGACATTAGAAGCTAAAAATGCATTCAGTTAGTAACAACTTAATAAGTAGCTAGTGAAATTTGTTAACTAAACATATAAAATATATATTCGAAGATATTCCAGATAAATGTAGCCAAAAACAATAGAAATTTTGCGAAAAATTTAATTTATCAAAAAAAAAAAATTAATTCAATATCAAATTACACGAATCAATCCCTAATGTTTCCGTCAATTCCCGATTCAGTCCCTGAAGTTTTAAGTGACCTGATTCAATCCATTTCCGCTAGTTTAACGGTGTATTTAATGTTTAGGGCTGATTTGGGACAAATTGAAAAACTAAAAGGACTAAATCGGGTCAGTGTAAACAATAGGGACTAAATCGGTAATGAGTGCAAATAAGAGGGATCATTTAATGTATTATCCCTACATTTTCAGTCTTATAAGTTTTAACCTTCTATTTTTAGCCCAAAAGATTGTCAAGTTACAATTTTAGCGATTTAAGTTAATATTTGTATTCAATTTTTGTTATTTTTCACCGAAGTGCTGACATGATTATGGAAAAATGATAATGTGATGCGGGAAATTGATGACGTCGTACCAAAAAATTGATAACGTGAAGTCGAAAATTGTTAAGTTGTCCAACATCGTGTCAGCACTCCGATAAAAAAAGAGTAATCTGAAATAAAGACCAAGTTACTGCATTAAAAGTGCATCTTGAAAATTAGAAGATAAGACAAGTTACATGACCAAAATTGTAACATGAATGATTGCAGAAACAGATAAGCACAAGAGCCAGCGCCTCCAATGAAAAGATATCTAAATTTAACCCTTGAAAACCTGCTGTCGAAACACTTCAAAAGAAGAACAAAAACAAAGCTATATACCCAATTCAAATGAATAAGACAGAAATATTTCCATTCTTCCATTGAAGTCCCTTTATCTGTACAGATTTTTCTAATTGCATTTGCTGTGGGACTATCTTCATCTTTGGATGACCCCCTCATTTATCAGCAATGTTTCCAATTGCTCTCTTTTGCTACTGACCTTTGTTTCAACCAGTCATTTAAAAGATCAATAGCAGAAAAATATGCATGTGACAGCAGAAAAAACGTACAAACTGAGTAAATATCGGCAGAATCTGCAAACTAAGCCAGCATAAGCTATATATATGTTGAAAATCTAGAGTCCAAGCACATTGTTTCATGCAATAACCATACATCTTAGACTGTAGGAATTATAAAATTGCAGTGAGGAAATGCTTACGTCGAAATTCGTGGATGCACAAGCTCAAGGGACAGAGAAACGGTCCACTTTCCGCAACTCTTGTAGCTGAAGGGCTATTTCCTGAATTTAGTAATCGAACCTTTTACAATCAAAGCAAGTTAGATCATGCACGAGTAAATCTCGGTGTGTCTTAACTCTCTAGAGTAGCAGATGTTATTTCCATTATACTTTTTGACAATGACAATGTATTGTTCATTTCACCAACAAATCCATCACCCCCGCATCAAATCAGGAGACTTCAAATAAGAATGAGGTGTATTTGACGTACCATTTTGAGAAAGGGTCATAATTGATTCAAGCACCACTTTCTGCACAAAGGAATCACTCCCTTCATCCTCTTCGTTTGACAATGTCTTCCTTTTTAAATTGTCAAGATTCTCTACTTCAATTTCTCCCTTTTTAGGGTACAAGCCATTTGGCATGTCATCAACTTTTCTACAACAATAAACTTGACACAAGTTTTTCAAAGATTGTGAGATGTAAAGTTTTTCATCCTCGTAGCTAACTCTGGCAGATATTGAATTTGTAAGAGTACATGGGCTGTACTCAACATGGGATATAACATGATTCGGGACTTTTAAAATTCCTCGATGTGGATCATCTCCTGATGATTTATCAAGAAAGTTATCTCTACCCAATTCTAACTTTATCTTCAAGATTTGCAATTCCTTTTCCTTCTCAGCCAGGAGATCATTAGCTCTTTCCAATTCCTCTATTACATACTCCGCTTGCTCCTCCAATATTCTTAAATACTGCAAGGATTCCATATGAAATGCCGCCTTCTGCTCCTGCAATCTTGTGATCATGGCCATTGCCTGATTTGCAGCAATGGCAGCAGCATTTCTTTCTTCTTCCAACTCCCTGAATAAAATATTCACGCATCTCCGATATTTTTCCACCTGTCTTTTTAGGCGATCAATAGTACTTTCACCTTCAGCACCGTAGACACTAATTTCATCCAAGGATTCATAACTAGAGCCGTTACTCGCAAGTGGGGATGAAAATGGTAGCAAGTGTGAACTACACTCATCATCTTCTCTAGATTCATCATTTTGATAGTGAGTGTTATGTCCGTTACTGTTAAATGATAACCCTAGCCTGGCAATAGAGATTGGCTCCAGAGAATTCACATCTTCACTGATTTTTATAGAATCGCAGATAAAAATTGGCTGGACAGCACTCTGGCCCGAAATGGACTTATTATTTATGCAGTGAGACATAGTTAAAGGCTCGCTCAGATTCATATCATTTGAATATAAAGAACAAACATTATCAAAAGAACCTCCAGCAACAGCTTCTGTATGCTTGGTAGCAGATGTGTTTTCCTCTTCACTGGTTGCAAAAACATTAATTGCTGCCAACCAATTTCACGAGTTCAATATTGTAAGAGATCAACTAGGATACTTGAGAGGATGAGGTTTATAAGCTCGTAGACTCACATTTTTACACAAAGACAAATAACGTTCACACTAACATAATTACGAGGTAGGAGGAGGAAGCTTACATTTCTGTGGTATGGATACTTTGTTGTCCAATGAAGGAACATCATACATTGGAAGGAGCTCGGATAGGACAGGAAGGGCTGGCATGCGAGGGCGAGAAGCATTGGATGTCTCTGCGACTCCAATATCATGTTTAAGATCATAATATAACGACAGCATATCTGCTCTCAAACATGCCCTAGGCCCCAGATAGGATTCTGCCAAATCAAGATTCCTCAGACCACATTCCCTGAGGACATCCAATGACGAAGAAATGACATTCATGGAATCCTTAGAATCAACCAGATTAGGATGATCAAGAACTGAAGGCATCACTTCAAAACATTGATGACTCCATTTATCCAATGCCACATTATCGAAAGGTGTTTCAGGTCGATTTCTGCTGAAACAAGAATCATCTTCACTCTTACTACCATAGTTTCGACAAGAACAAGGATTTATACAGTCGTCATCCACAAAGTGTGGAGCCTCCAAATCAGAATCGGAGGATATTTTCAACTTCCCATAGCCAATACGAGATAAAGGATCAAAACTATCAATAGCACGTCCTTCATGAATCCCACGACTATCAGCAAGATTACAATGCACAGAACAAGATACTAAAGAAGAAATCTCCTGTCTGTGATTTTTACATAAAAGGTTCCAATAACCTCCAGGTTTTGCTTTCCCAAGAACACGAACAAGCCTTGAGCACAGCGTACAAGGTGAATTCAGTTCACAATATTGAGCAAATATTTCAGCAAAACACCATAATGATGCATCCATGAACAACAATAGTATTAAGAACAATTCACAAGCTGCATATGACAAGGCAGTCAAGAATCCAGGGGATTTCCTCTTGTTCGCAAATATAATCTCAGCAGCCATGGTGACTATATACTCGAAAAATCATACAAATTTCCCCAAAATCAAACTCTATACTCCTTTTTCAGATGTATAAAGCTACAAAAATACAGATAAAAAATAATCCAATCTCCCATTTGGCATCATTCCACGTTCACAGCTTTCACATAAGCATACTCAAATTCTGTAAACAAAGAAAAACTCCAACCCAAAAAAACATAAGAAACCTATATCCAATCGAATTTATCCAACGCGATAACACAAGTTTAAGATAGGAAACTAATCAACTGGACCAACAAGAATTAATATCAATCCACACTGCAACCAAATATTCAAAATGGGGAAGATTTGGCTGACAAAATAGCCATCCATATATATGAACACAGAATTCAAAAACGAAATATTTACGATGAATAAAGAAAATCGAGTGACTAGAAGAGCAGAATACTGAGATTGATGAAACACGAAAAGATACTGTAAATGCAATCTTTTCGCATCGGGCAGTAAAGTGGGGGACAATGAAAGTATAGATTTGAATGAAATTAATTAGAGTTCAGTCCTTGTTATGTAAATATGGTGAAATTGCAGTTAGGCCCTTCAAAAGAATGATTAACACTCATCGGCACTCGATATGTATACACACATATATTAATTTTTAATATAAAATATATATAACTTTGATTTTTTATTTTTTTATTTTTCATAAAAACATAAGTGCATATTATGAATAAAATATTATGGAAAAAAATTAATATGTTTTAAAGATGAATAGTAATTGCTTAATTATTATACTGAGTATGAATCTAACCTTGAGATTGACGGGATAAAATTATAATTTTTTTTCGAGAGTGTAAAAATATAATATATAAAAAATTAATATAACATATATATACTTATTTTGAGGCGGTAGTTCCCTTCCCTCCACCGTTGATAATAATATAATACGATGACAAATACGTTTATGATGACAAAACATTGATTATTTATTTATAATTTATTGAAATGGTAAAATTTCATTGTAATTTAATGTTTATCTTTTAGCCCGAACCGGTAAGATTTTGATTCCGAAATCTTAGAACCGATTAGGACCGGTATTTTACCGTTTCGAACTGGGCTAAATCGGTCCCGTTCAGGGCCGGTCCAGATTGACCCGATCGGTTAAGCAGACCTACTAGCTACCCACATTCGAATTCATTAAACCGCCCATACAACTCATGTATAGGTTATATGATAAAAAAAACAAATTATTATTTAATATTTCAAAGCGAATTCGATCTAAGCTCTCTTATTAAATTGCTCAAAATGTACGTACCTATTGAAATAGATACTTTTATTTGTGCATATAACCAACTATATTATTTTTTGATGATTCAAAACGACAGTATCAATTGAGCATTTACATCACTTAATGAGCCGGTTATATGGATCATCTATAACCGTATAAAAGAAGTTATCAATATTTTATGTTGGTTGGCTAACTAATGCAACACTATTCTTTATATGAGGTTGGAACCTCGCATAACGGAGTTATCCAAACGTTTATATCTAACGAAAAAAATATATATAACAAAGTCAAAAGTTTTTCTTATTATTCTCGACTTTTACGTTTGATATCAATCTAATTTAAATTTTAATTTAAAAAAATACATGAAGTGGACATAATAATGTAATTAAAATATGTTTAACAAAAGAAAGAAGCTATTTTAGTTAGGAATTTTGACACATCTCTTGACTCTTGTGCTATGTGTAGGTTTCAACCAATTGCCTAGAATCATCATTCAAATCCAATAAATAGATGGTTGATAAATTATCTGTCAATTGAAGATTGAAAATAGTTGTTCTTGTAATAAATAAATAAATAATATTTAACTTGTGGGATAATTTATCACATTTTATGATATTTTTTATACCATAACTTAAATTATTAAGTACTATCAAAATTACTAGGCCCATCCTTGATTGCATATTCCTTATGGAATACAAACCTTTTGTACAAAATAGGTAGGATGTATTTGTTGCTCCTTTAGATCATAAGTTAAATAGCAATCAAAGATGCCCATGTGCATATGATGAACCTTATGGGATTTAATATCTATATATTGTTGGACATTTATTTATTTTTTATTTTTTGAACTACCCTTATTATATGATGCTACATATCAAAGAAAAAATCTTACATGTATCGGGTTTAGATGTATACATCAATACAAAGAAAATAAATTAAACTCGACATTTCAACCAAAGTTAATCAAGTCAGGGTAAACTTATATTCTTAATGTTTATCGATATGTGAGGCCCAGACCCGATTTATACAGAAATTTTCGAGAATCAAAGTAGACGGAGAGAAATATTAAAGCTTAAGTCGTGGTAAATATATTGTTTCATATATTCATTATATCATGGGATAATTCTTAAAATTCTACAAATATGTAGTGGAAGTATTTGAAATAAAATATTAGACCCAATTTAAAGAGAAGAAGAATTCATGAATTTCGGTGATAACAAACCATATCGTGACATTTTCAATTATTTGCACATTCTGTTGGGATGCAAAGTTTGAGCATAGGCTTGTGTTGTTGTTCGGCGTTGGGCCAAGTTTATTCATTTTCAAGCCTGTTTGAAAAGCCCATTTATTTGGGCTATCTTATTTTAGTTGAGAAAATTGCAAGAATCTATCAGTTACAAAATATTAATTCATCTGGGCAAAAAATAGTCTTACTTAATAGTCCACCTCCATGAAAACTAGGGGTGTTCATTCGGTTCGATTTGAACCGAACCGAAATTCCGATTAACCAAAATTTCGGTTTTGAAATTTCAAAACCGAACCGAAATAGTTCGGTTTTAACCGAACTTTTTCGGTTCTGTTTCGGTTCGGTTCGATTTTAACCGTAGTTTTTTATTTTTTTGAATTTTTTTTTTTGAATTGTTCAATTTTTTTTTTTGAAATTATATGATTAATTGATAAAAATTCAACGTAAATACAAACACTAATACATCATTCATTGGATTCAAATGAATTTTAAACATTTGACCTTTTAATATTGAACTTCTAATATTATTTTGAAGTTATTTAATATAAAAAATCGAATTTAAATGGGACAACAAAATAAATTATATTATACATGAAACACATTGTTAATTTACTAGTTCTTACTAACACAATCAGGAGCGAAACCATTAAAAAATTATTTAAATCATAAAAAAAAATTCACATAATTTTTTTTAAAAAAAATTCGATTTTCGGTTCGGTTCGGTTAACCGGACCCTGTAACCGAAAACCAAATTTTTTTTTTAAACCGAAAATTTTGGTTCGGTTCGGTCGGTTAACCGAATCTATGAACACCCCTAATGAAAACATAATTCACATGGATCTATTTTTTAAAACTTTAATTTATTAGGTTCTTTTGTTTGATAAAATACCCTTTAATTAAAAAATCATGTCAAAATTCTTCAATTCATCCCTCCCACCACCACCACATGTACATCTGTACTATTTATTATCCCCCATATGAACCAGTTACCCCCCAACACCATGCACAAATCGCTCCTGAGGAATCAGACAACGAATCAGTAACTGGTGTCGGCGGATCATGAAAAGAAGGAACGAATAAATAAAGTCAAAAGTCAACTCGTAAAAAAAATCGATCTTTGACAGAAATCTTGGTTGAGAGTTGAGATAGATCTAAGCTAGTTAACAGGAAGTGATAGAGATGTGTTCAGATATTAGAAAATGGGTAGAATTTAGCTCCCGTTTAATGGCTGCGTATCCTCCACATACTTCCAATTTAATGATCCAGGTGACCAAAAACTCCCAATTTTCTCCTTTACTTCCTAACCGATTCCCTGTTTGCTAACTCCACTAATTCTGTTTGATTTTTAGATTGGTATTTTTGGATCCCTCTTGTCTGCTTGTGTTGTCAAAAAATACAAAGTTAACAAACGTGCACCAAAGGTTAAAAATCAAGTGCACAACAAAGTTAAAAATCAAGTGCACCACAAGCTTAAAAATTGTGCACCCCCATTACAAAAAAAATAAGTTCACTACAATGTTCGAAAATCGTGCACCACAAGGTTAAAAAGTCGTGTACCAAAAGACTAAAAATATAGTGCACCACAAGGTTAAAAAATAGAGCAGCACAAGGTCAACAAAATCATGTGCTATGAGGTCAAAAAATAATGCACCACAAGCCTCTGTCAGCGCATTCACATCATGAATATTGCTCATCTTCATCTTCTAATAAGAAAATGCGGTCGCGCTTTATTTAAAAATAAATTCTATCAATGCACGCTTTGACACAAATAGCACGATTTATACCGCAAGTGCACGATTGTCATGTTTTAGTATAGATTATGAGAAGTAAGGTGTCAAACCTACATATACTAACTGTAAGTACCAAATAAGACGCTTTAAACTATATTTAACCTACGATATTTAATTGAATAAAATATTAATTAACTAAATTAAACTATTGCTAATGATCCAACCAAACGAACCAAAGATGACGAGAAAAATCCACTTGAGAATATTAGCAAGACGTCAATTCACCATTGTAATCCATGACAACCCTTGATTGAATATCCATATATATCTAAGGTGGCGAGTTCTTCCATTTTTATCTAATATACTTTGTCGAGCTACATTAAACCTAATATTAACGTGCAATAAGCCACTCTTGTGTCCTTATTGAACAATCAATATTGCATTGAGATTTGTGAAAACTACAAGCCTTCGATTGGGTAATCTATTGCTATCACGCGTGTATTTGATTTCATATGTCGATCACAATCTGAAATCTACGGCCTAATTTACTATGTTGGATCGTAATATATTTTATCGATCTCAATCACGATAACTAATAGTAATTCAAATGTAGCTACTCATTTGAATGCATTGAGAACATACATTATGCACATAGGAGATATGTGTTGGAATATACCATAAAGACCATTCATTAAATGATTGATTTTGGCAAACATTGTATTAAGATATTTCTTTCATGGCAATTCATTATTATATCTTATATTCAGTGTCTGTATATTATGAATTTATATATAATAATATCCTTAGAATAAAATATATTATTCTTAAGTAGTCCCTAGTTAACTATTATCAAGAACTATGATAATGATGATACATGGATACTAGTATATGTTGATTGATGACTTTGATCATGGATATGAGATATCAAATCAATATATGGGTACATGTTAGATAACTATGTACTGGACCGACCCACCATGAGAATGCTACATGGATTGTTTTATGAAAGTCATAAACGATTCTCATAGTGATAATTATGTATGTGATCATTACGACTTGCGATCACCAGAGATCCCAACATAATGAGTTATATATCTTGATATTGTCAAACGTTACATGTAATAGGGTGAGCTATAAAGACAGTCGCTGGATATACTATGAATTATGTAGAGGGATGTTGAATGGTCAATATAGGATTTATCCATTCCATATAACGGGAGTGGTTTTTTGGGCCCTTGATCGAGTGAGACTAAATATGCATTGACATGCTCGAATGAGTCGATATGTGATATCAAATTCATTTGTTTAATCTAGTCTACTCTGGAATCAAGAATAAAATATTGAACTTTACGAGTGTGACACATTACATGACTCGTGTTCAATCTAAACACCTAGGACAAAGGGATTAAGTTACATGTGAAATATTATCACAGCCCAATAGGTAATGTCGAGTCAATGATATCCTTGAAACTTGAGTAGCCTTGATGTGTTGCTAGATGCCGCTCATTGTTTGTGACATAAAATAAGATTTTATGTCACTGCCAACATTACAAGATCCTAACAGGTCACACAAAAGATTAAGTCGATAAAGAAAGATTAAATTCATTTGATGAATTAAATAAATTATGAAGAGTCCTAATAAAAATATAAAGTTATATATATATATATATATATATATATATATATATATATATATATATATTATTATGGGCTGAACATAATAGCATTGCAAAACTTAAAACTATTGTCAATGGATACGTCAATCACAAATTAAGCGTGAATGTAGCCTATTAGTAAACATTACAATGAATTAACACACTAATAAGGTGATCTTGGAAACATACTTGTGCAACTCAAGGCCTTGGGTATACTCTTTTCCCACCACCCATAGAAACTAGATGGAATTCTTTACATCACATGTTAGGATCTGTGTTATAAGCTTTAACTATTTTCTACAATAATTATCAAATGCCTGTCAATGTTGATAGTTATTTATTGTGTCCTACTGATTGGGTTTTTGTTGCTCAATTTGTTGCTTTGTTATCTACTTTTAAGGAAGCAATCGATCATTTTCTGGTGTTTTTTATCCGACTTCTCCTTATTTTCTTCCCCTTATATTTAGTATGTTTTGTAAATTTATCGAATTTATAGAAATAGATGATTTGGCACAATGAGTTCAACTTATGGAGGCAAAGTTTAAAAAACATTTGGAAAATATTACACATGTTTATTGCATATCTACACTTTTAGATCCTAGTCAAGGAATCGACTCGTTTGATACTTTTTTGAATATTACTCTTAATTTTTGAAGAAGAATGTTGACGATCAGAAGACGTCAATCGGACATTCTCTTCAAAATATGTTTGCAATGTATCATTCTGAATAGGTACAAGGGTCATCATCACATAGATGGCAGGAGGAAGAAGACACTACACATTCAAGAAATGGAGGGATTAATTTGCTAAGGAGTCTTGGCAGAAAGAAGGTGAGAGGAAGCGGAGTTTCATATACCACGTCGAACGAGTTACAATTCTTCTTGGGTTAGATGTTCGTAATAGATAAAAATTTGGACCTACTGGAGTGTTGGAAGGAAAACGTAAGACCATTTTCTATCTTAGCCAAAATGGCTGGAGACGTTTTTGCGGTTCAAACATCCAGGGTTGCATCGGAGTCGGCGTTCTAAACTTGTGGCTGAATCATTGGAGACCATCGAACTTCACTTAATACAGATTCATTGTGCATGCTTACTGTTGGGATATGCCCTAAGACAAGTCATTAGATGATTGTTTAAGACATACAATGTTTATGATTTTATGAATGGCAATTCATTATTATATATTATTCGATTAACTGTGCAATATGAATTAATATATATGTTAATGTCCTTAGAATAATATTGTATTATTCTTAAAGATGTCCCTAGTCAAGTATTATCATGAATATGGATAATGATAATACGTAGAGACTAGTATGTGTTGATTGATGAATTGTTCATTTATATGAGATATCAAATCAATACATGGGTACATGTTAGAGAACGATGTACTGGACAGACCCACCATGAGAATGCAACATGGATAGTTATATGATCGTCATATGCAATTCTCATAGTGATAATAATGTATGTAATCCTTACGACTTGTGATCATCAGAGATCCCAACATAAGAAGTTATGTATCTTGATATTGTCAAACGTTACCCGTAACAGGGTAAACTATAAAGGCGACTATTGGATACACTACGAATTATGTAGAGGGATGTTGACTGATCGAGATAGGATTTGTCCCTCCTATATAACAGGAGATGTGTTTGGCCCTTGATCAAGTGAGAACTAAAATGCATGGCCATGCTCGAATGAGTCGATATGAGATATCGAGCTTATTCGTTTATTCTAGTTCTACTTGGGGATCAAGAAATAGAGATTGAATATACGAGTATGACTATTCCATGACTCGTGTTCAATCTAAACACAAAGGACAAAGGGATTAAGTTATATGGTTAATATTATCACAAGTTCTAAAGGTTATGTCGAGTCATTGACATTCTTGTAATTTGGGTAGCCTTGATGTGTTGCTAGACACCGCTCTTTGCTTGTAACATAAAATGAGATTTTATGTCACTGCCAACATTACAAGATCCTATCGGGTCGCACAAAAGATTAAATCGAGAAGGGAAATTAAATTCATGGGATGAATTAAATAATTAAGAGAAGTCTTAATTAATTAATAATTATAAGGATTAAATTATAATCATGGGCTTAAGCCCATGAGGCTTTATGAAAGCTTTTAATTAAATCCTATATAATGATATACAAGGTTATGATTAAATTTTTAATCATACAATTCATTCCTTGATATCAAAACCTAGCCACAAAAGAAAAGGCTTTCGGCCGCCTCTTGCTCGATCATCACGCCGTCGCCGCCGCCGTGATCTTCGACAATTCCGGCCATCGTCTAGCGGTTTAGAACCGTGTGACTTTGCTTCGTTTGTAAACAAGTCTAGCAACTTGTTTTAAACATCCCTTTTCGTTTAATCGTGTGGATACCGTTGAGGCAAGACCTTGGAGGTGTTGCTCGAGACTCGGAGATCGTTGGACGAGGTGCTTCGTGGAAACTGCTCAAACACGCTACAAGGGTGAGACCTTTGATTCCTTTATCCGATATGAATCCCTATGTATAGATCCGCGGTTAAAGTAATCCAAAATTTTATTATTCCGCTGCGTTCCATGCTTGTTGGATTACTAACAGTGGTATCAGAGCCGTGTACAAGGCTCATATCGGATTTTTGTGGTTAAATAGTTTAATCATATTTAGATTAATATTGAATGCTATTTAAAACTGTATGAACATATATGATATGTTAATATTTAGTTTGTGAAATTATCATGATATTATATTTGATATAATTGATGTTTGATGTATACGATACACGAAGCGAATAATCAAATATATTGATCAATGTTTCGGCCACCCCTAGCATATTGACCCACGGCTTAGCCACATGAGGGCTAGGGTTTTCGAACCCTTGGCTCGAGATGGCCTAGTCGTTGTGGCTCATGTTCATGCATGGAGGTTTCGAGACGTGGATGAGTTTTGAACTCTTTGGCTCGATAATGGTTCACGCATGCATGGATTAGTGGCTTCACCACATGAGAGCTAGGGTTTTCGAACCCTTGGCTCGAGATGGTTGAGCCAACCCCGTGCATGGCCTGACCGTGACTCGTGGCTAACAAATTCCATTGTTTCAATCAAGATGGCTCGATGAAAACTCAAGATGGTGCGAGGCGGCTAGGGTTTGGAACCCTAGCGCCGCCGCCGCTCGAGCATGGTTCGGCCATGGGCTAGGGTTTCGAACCCTAGGCGCATAATTGGTCCAGCCGTGTATTTGGTTGGTTCGAACCATGGTGGTTCGTGACTTAGTCGCTTAAGTTCGAGGCATGTGATGTCCCGAGCGTACGATAATTTTTCAAAAATTATTTTACAGTTTTAATTAGAATTAAATTTAAAATGTTTAGAATTTAATTAATTAAATGTTAAAGCATGCTTTATGTGTTGTTTGAGCATGGTGCATGGTTATAGCCCTTTGACCTATTAGATAGGATTTGTGAAGGTTTGTAATTTATAATACGACCTGCGTGTCGTGCCTTCTCTATTTTATTCTAAATGTAATCTATCCCCTATGTTCCCCTGGAATGTGAATCGAGGAATTCTATATCTTGTAAATAGTATATTTTAATTGTTGATGGTGATCAATGAAGATGGAGCATCGTGCCGGGATGAGGAGGCCATTCACAAATTGGAGCCAAAGGAAGGTGCTTGTGAAGTTACCTTAGGTTGACTCTTAGGTTTTTTCTCATTGGCTTGAGAAAATCATTAGTAGGGGCTATAACCATATCACGTTTAATTATGTATGTTGATGCATGATTTATCTTATGTTTTAGATTGATAATTGTATTACACATATATATAGATATGTATACAATTATATGTAGTGGACATATTTTAAATTATCAAACTAATCATGAGATCAATAAATCCCTCTAAAATATTAAGTTTTAGATGCCTTCCAAAATTAAAAGTACTCGTCAAAAACTTCGATTGTACATGTGTGGGTTTGCCAAAGCAAATCACCATGGCAATCTTAGTAAGGCGCGAAAGGATAAAAGTGATATCCGTTATACTTTAAATTGGGTACAACTTAACTAGGTTATCTCAATAGGATTGGGAACCTAGAGGCATGTGTTGGATAATAATTCATTTGATGAATTGAACAAAGCGTTGTTCGTCCAACTATCCAAGAATTACATGTGATGTAATTGACAAAGTGTTGTCTACCTAAATAACCGAGTCTTGGGCGATTAGCCAAAGCTAACTCAAGATTAGGCGAAATATGGATCTTGGCCCACTAAAGGTTTCGAGGGTTGATATTTTTTTTAACAAAATAGTGGGAGTATCATTTAATATAAGACCATGTTAAATGATTAAATCATAAACTTATTTTGCATATTTATATTGTAGATATCCATGGCAACTAACAACGTAACAAGCACTTTATCACTGCGATCGGTCCTTGAGAAGGACAAATTAAATGGGACAAATTTCCTAGACTGGCATAGGAACTTGAGGATAGTCCTCAAACAAGAAAAGAAACAATATGTCCTAGAGGAACCCTTACCTGCTGAGGAACCTCCCCTAACGGCTACAAGAGCCGATAAAGATGCTTACAAGAAGCATCAAAGTGACGCACTTGATGTTGGGTGCCTTATGCTTGCCACCATGAACTCTGAGCTTCAGAAGCAACATGAGGAAATGCAGGCGTTTGATATGATCGAGCACCTTAAGCAACTGTACCAACAACAAGCAAGACAAGAGAGGTATGACGTCTCTAAGGCGTTATTCCAGTGTAGAATGGTGGAAGGAAGTCTGGTTGGTACTCATGTACTCAAGATGATTGGGTATATTGAGAATCTGGAGAAGCTGGGTTTTCCTTTGGACCAAGAGTTGGCCACTGACGTGATCTTGCAATTGTTGCCTGAAAGCTTCAGTCAATTTGTCTTAAATTACAATTTGATTGAAATTGAGAAGACACTACCACAGTTACTTGGCATGCTTAGAACTTTTGAAGCAAATAGCAAGAAGTCTAAACCTACAAATGTTCTTATTGTGAATAAGAACAAAGGAAAGACTAAAGCTAAGAACTTCAAGAAGAACAAGAAGGTCTTTGTTAAATCTAAGCCAAAGTCATCTGCACTGAAACCAAAGGGAGGGATAGTGAAGGAAGAGAACTGTTTCCATTGCGGTGAGACCGGCCATTGGAAAAGAAACTGGAAGTATATATGGAGGATCTAAAGAAAGGAAGTGTGACTTCCACTTCAGGTATTTTTGTTATAGAAGTCAATTTATCTACTTCTTCATCATGGGTATTAGATACTGGATGTGGATCTCACATTTGTGTAAATGTGCAGGACCTCAAAAAGAGTAGATTGTTGGCGAAAGGCGAAGTTGATCTCCGAGTTGGAAATGGAGCAAGAGTTGCTGCATTAGCTATAGGAGATTATTATTTATCTTTGTCTTCTGGTTTATCGTTGATTTTAAAAGACTGTTATTTTGTGCCATCCATTACCAAAAACATAATTTCTATTTCTTGTTTAGACAAGTGTGGGTTTTCATTTATGATAAAGGACAACTGTTGTTCTATTTATTTAAATGATATGTTTTATGCTAGTGCACAAATGGTGAATGGTCTTTATTTATTAAATCTTGATATGCCTATCTATAACATAAATACTAAAAGGATTAAAAATAATGATTGTAATCCGACTTATCTCTGGCACTGTCGCTTGGGCCACATAAACGAGAACCGCATATCTAAACTTCATAAGGATGGAGTATTAGATTCATTTGATTTTGAATCATATGAAACATGCGAATCTTGTTTAATGGGCAAGATGACTAAAGCCCCTTTCAAGGGACATGTTGAAAGGGCAAATGTTTTATTGGGACTAATACATAGTGATGTATGTGGACCAATAAGTACACAAGCTAGAGGTGATTTTCAATACTTCGTTACATTTACTGATGACCTCAGTAGATATGGGTATGTGTACCTAATGAAGCATAAGCATGAAACCTTTGAAAAGTTCAAAGATTTCAAGAATGAAGTACAAAACCAACTTGGCAAAAGTATCAAAATCCTTCGATCAGATCGAGGAGGTGAATACTTAAGCCAAGAGTTTCATGACTATCTAAAGGAGTGTGGGATAGTCCCACAACTCACTCCTCCGTATACTCCACAATGGAATGGTGTATCTGACAGGAGAAATCGAACCTTGTTAGACATGGTTAGATCAATGATGAGTCATTCAGATCTTCCGATATCGTTTTGGGGACACGCTCTAGAAACAGCGATTTTCTTACTGGACCGTGTTCCATCTAAATCAGTGGAAAAGACACCATATGAGATATGGACTGGGAAGCGTCCTAGTATGTTTTTTTATGAAGATTTGGGGTGTGAGGCTTTCGTTAGACGTCACGCCACTAACAAACTTGGACCCAAATCTGATAAGTGTTTATTTGTGGGGTATCCTAAGAAAACGAAAGGATACTATTTCTATTATCCCACCGAGAACAAAGTAGTTGTTGCTCGGACTGGTGTATTTCTTGAAAGAGAATTTATTTCTAGAAAAACCAGTGGGAGAAAAATAAAACTTAGTGAAATTCAACCACAAGAAAACACTGAACCTGAGATTGAGATGGAAACAGAGCAGGCACCGCAAGCTGTTGTGGAAGAAGTACCTGTTCAAGAGACACAAGCCCAGCGTAGGTCTGTAAGAGAACACCGGGAGCCACAGAGATATGGATTTCTTGTCAAGGTGACTTACTACTTATTGATGAGGATGAGCCGTCATCTTATCAACAAGCTATAATGGGCAATGATTCTGAGAAATGGCAAGAGGCCATGAAATCTGAGATGGAATCCATGTATGCAAACCAAGTATGGACTTTGGTTGATCCACCTGAAGGTGTACGACCCATAGGGTGCAAATGGATTTTCAAGAAAAAGACCGATATGGATGGTAATGTACAAACCTATAAAGGTCGGCTGGTTGCAAAAGGATTCAAACAAATTCATGGTATTGACTATGATGAAACCTTTCACCAGTGGCCATGGTTAAATCCATAAGGATCTTACTTGCAATAGCTGCATTTCATGATTATGAAATCTGGCACAGCCCGAGGGTTTTGTCGATCCAAAGGATGCTGGAAAGATATGCAAGCTACAACGATCCATTTATGGATTGAAGCAAGCTTCTCGGAGTTGGAATCTTCGTTTTGATGATGCAATCAAAGAGTTTGGTTTTATCAAAAACGAAGATGAGCCTTGTGTCTACAAGAAGGTCAGTGGGAGCGTAATCATTTTCCTAGTGTTGTATGTAGATGACATACTTCTCATTGGGAATGATATCCCTGCCTTACAATCTGTAAAGATTTGGCTAGGGAATTGCTTTTCGATTAAAGACTTGGGAGCAGCCACCTATGTATTAGGAATCAAGATCTATAGAGATAGATCAAGAAGACTTCTCGGCCTAAGTCAAAGTACATACATAGACAAAGTGCTTAAAAGGTTTAGCATGCAAGAATCAAAGAAAGAATTCGTGCCTATGACTCATGGTATATATCTCTCGAAGGAACGGTGTCCTTCAACACCAGATGAGAGACAACGCATGAGTAAGATTCCATATGCATCAGCTATTGGATCTATCATGTATGCCATGATATGTACTCGTCCCGATGTATCGTATGCTTTGAGCATGACGAGCAGATATCAAGTTGATCCAGGTGAAGGTCACTGGATTGCTGTCAAGAACATCCTGAAGTACTTGAGAAGGACTAAGGATACATTCTTGATTTATGGAGGTGAGGAAGAGCTCAATGTAATGGGTTACACTGATGCAAGCTTCCAAACCGACAAAGATGATTTCCGATCGCAATCTGGATATGTGTATTGCCTAAATGGAGGTGCTGTGAGCTGGAAGAGTTCAAAGCAAGAAACAGTAGCCGATTCTACAACGGAAGCTGGGTATATTGCTGCCTCGGATGCAGCAAAGGAAGCTGTTTGGATTAGGAAGTTCATTTCTGAACTTGGAGTGGTGCCTAGCATTAAAGATCCGATAGAACTCTATTGTGACAACAATGGAGCGATCGCATTGGCTAAGGAACCTAGATCTCACCAAGATCCAAGCACATACTTAGGCATTTCCATTTCATTCGAGAAATCGTAGAAATGGGAGATGTTAAAATATGCAAAGTACCAACATATGATAACGTATCTGACCCATTGACGAAGCCACTGTCACAGCAGAAGCATGATCGTCATACTAGATCTCTAGGCATTAGGTATATGTCTGAGTGGTCTTAGTGCAAGTGGGAGATTTGTTGGGATATGCCCTAAGACAAGTCATTAGATGATTGTTTAAGACATACTATGTTTATGATTTTATGAATGGCAATTCATTATTTTATATTATTCGATTAACTGTGCAATATGAATTAATATATATGTTAATGTCCTTAGAATAATATTGTATTATTCTTAAAGATGTCCCTAGTCAAGTATTATCATGAATATGGATAATGATAATACGTAGAGACTAGTATGTGTTGATTGATGAATTGTTCATTTATATGAGATATCAAATCAATACATGGGTACATGTTAGAGAACGATGTACTGGACAGACCCACCATGAGAATGCAACATGGATAGTTATATGATCGTCATATGCAATTCTCATAGTGATAATAATGTATGTAATCCTTACGACTTGTGATCATCAGAGATCCCAACATAAGAAGTTATGTATCTTGATATTGTCAAACGTTACCCGTAACAGGGTAAACTATAAAGGCGACTATTGGATACACTACGAATTATGTAGAGGGATGTTGACTGATCGAGATAGGATTTGTCCCTCCTATATAACAGGAGATGTGTTTGGCCCTTGATCAAGTGAGAACTAAAATGCATGGCCATGCTCGAATGAGTCGATATGAGATATCGAGCTTATTCGTTTATTCTAGTTCTACTTGGGGATCAAGAAATAGAGATTGAATATACGAGTATGACTATTCCATGACTCGTGTTCAATCTAAACACAAAAGACAAAGGGATTAAGTTACATGGTTAATATTATCACAAGTTCTAAAGGTTATGTCGAGTCATTGACATTCTTGTAATTTGGGTAGCCTTGATGTGTTGCTAGACACCGCTCTTTGCTTGTAACGTAAAATGAGATTTTATGTCACTGCCAACATTACAAGATCCTATCGGGTTGCACAAAAGATTAAATCGAGAAGGGAAATTAAATTCATGGGATGAATTAAATAATTAAGAGGAGTCTTAATTAATTAATAATTATAAGGATTAAATTATAATCATGGGCTTAAGCCCATGAGGCTTTATGAAAGCTTTTAATTAAATCCTATATAATGATATACAAGGTTATGATTAAGTTTTTAATCATACAATTCATTCCTTGATATCAAAACCTAGCCACAAAAGAAAAGGCTTTCGGCCGCCTCTTGCTCGATCATCACCGCCGCCGCCGCCGCCGCAGCAGTGATCTTCGACAATTCCGGCCATCGTATAGCGGTTTAGAACCGTGTGACTTTTCTTCGTTTGTAAACAAGTCTAGCAACTTGTTTTAAACATCCCTTTTCGTTTAATCGTGTGGATACCGTTGAGGCAAGACCTTGGAGGTGTTGCTCGAGACTCGGAGATCGTCGGACGAGGTGCTTTGTGGAAACTGCTCAAACACGCTACAAGGGTGAGACCTTTGATTCCTTTATCCGATATGAATCCCTATGTATAGATCCGCGGTTAAAGTAATCCAAAATTTTATTATTCCGCTGCGTTCCATGCTTGTTGGATTACTAACACTTACATTGCTTAAAGATTGCTTCGATGCAGAGCAAATGAATAAAAGAGGAGGAGGAGTCGACGAGTTCGGCAACCAAAGTTCCGAAGATGAAGAAGAATTGCAAAGACTATATTAATTAATTATGATGAATAATGTAGATTATTTTCAAAAGTTCAAATGCTGTAGATTTTACATCAAGTTTTTTATATTCAATAAAGTATAATTTTATTATCATATTTCATGTATTATTTGACAAGATATTTAGACATAAAAAACTATCATCAATTCCAAAAAAAAAAAAATTTTAATATTAATCGGACCGGTTCCGGATTGGAACCGATCCAATACGGAACCAGTTCTAACACCCCGATCAGGACCACCGGATCGGTTCAATGGCCTATGGCCATGGAACCGGAACCGGATTGATCCGGTCCGGATCCGGACCAATCCAGTCCATAAGCACCCTGATATAAAGGTGCCACCTTTGTGGCACCGTAGTGCAAGTGCTGGTGGCTGCTGTCACAAACTACGAAAGTCACTTTTTTCAGCACTGGAGCGCTGGTTTCACCAGGCGCCCTATCGCCCATTGCACTTTTTTATCCTTCAAATTCCATCTTTTCAAGCCTCAAATTGGGTCTTCTTCACTCTGATGCTCTTTCATCGTTATTTAACTCATTTCTTCATTTCCTCACACTTCAACAAAGATTTCTGAAACATGCAAAATCATACCAAAAAGCGTAATATTCTTCATGAATCATTATAAAAAGCAACGAGAAAGCATAGCAAAATAAGTGTAAAATTGTACTTATCAATAGATCTATATATACATAGAGAAGTGGACATAAGGTTTATTCATTGACTGATAACCCTAGCCACCGCAAAATACTAGCACCTGAAATTATTCTTGTGCAGATCGATCTTTCAAGTCTAGCATTCTGAAAGTTTCGAACCTTTAGACGATTTGATCGTGTGGGTTCCGTAGAGGTAGAATGTGAATGTTTTGCTCGTGACTCGTGGACGTATCGCGCTTGACAATTGCTTCAAACAAGCTTCAAAGGTATAAAAACTTAACACCGATAGGTTTCACTTCGTATAGATCACTGATGGAATCCGAAAATATTTTGTGTTTCCGCTACGTGCTTGTATCAGATTCCTTACAGTGGTATAGAGCCTTGTACGAAGCCCCATATCGGATTATATGATAAAACTGTTATCTGTTTTGAGTTTGATATAAATGCTATTTGTGATATACAAATCCTGTTGATGAAAACAGATATGAACATATGAGATATGATTTAGATGATTCATAGACGACATATTAGATATGCATGTGGGATACGATTTTATAAATATATATGCTACATGCGGTTGTTTCAAAATACGTATGAGATGCATATTTTGTGGCAAGTGGTGAATCTGTATATGTGTATTGGAAGGCCAAAAGCAACACGTTTGTGTTACAGTTCTAGAATAACACGATCCATCAAGCGTTGATGTTATTGCTTGTGATCTTACAATACCGACTTTACAGAATCAAAGGTAAATATCGTTTACATTTTGGGGAAGGGTTGCCGCCCCCTTGACCCCTGCTATCGTAGCGCACATAATTTGTTTCCCCGATTTAAGCCTATTGGTTTTAATTGCTATTAATGAACCAACATTAATAATTTATAATAATTAAAATTGTGCATTGTGTGTAGATCGGAATCTTGCATCAATTGAGGCAAAATCTCCTTTTTATGGAAAGTGCACTAATTAAGCCAAATCTTCTATAAAAGAGAAGATGACATTTAGCTATGAAAACAAGATCAAGGATTGCATCTCACACAAACATTAATTATGGAAACAAAGTCATGGATTTCACCTTATATCTTACCAAGACACCAAGCCATACAGCCAAAAAAATTGATCTCTCATTCAGCCATATTTTAAAAATTACACACAATACACACACTGAAATTTTTGAAAAATTGCAAGGAGGAAAGGTGGAGTTTGTACCATCTTCACAACCCGGGATTTATTCAAACGCCCTTAGGATCAATAACTGTAAGTGTGCTTTTGTTTAAAAATCATTCTTTCACTTTTTAAATCATAAGTATGTGTTTTGAATTCCAATCGTTATGTGAACTATTTTCAAGTTATGAAATTCTGATGCTTTCGCAAAAATCTTTGAAATTTGAAGCACTTAATATCGTAATTCAATTGGAAAAGAATTCCGAGCTCTGTTTCTGACCCTATTGCGGTGGGATTATAATTGTTACTCTGGCCTGATTTGATGGTTAACTGTTGTTCTGGTACGCCACCCTTTATTCGTGATCCGATGTTTTGACCTTATCTCTAGGAGGATTATGTCTAGAGAACTGATATCAGTACCATGAGAAAACTAGATGATTTATTGTGCTTACTTAGTATAAGTTATCTGATTCTGATATGAGATTTCTGTTCTGGCTCTGAGGTAGAGCAAATTCTATTTAGTTTCTGTTTTGTATTCATATCGGTTTATGTTCTGATTTTATACATGTTTCTGAAAAATTATTATATTTATACGTTGTGACAGATACGATGATCCCCAACTTGTTGAGTGTTTCCCAACACTCATCCCTTACTCGCCCATCCCCATAAGGATGAAGAACAGATTTTTGCTTTGGTTGCTTGTAGGAAAGTGCTTACAGATTGGGTACCGAGAGATGCACGTGCCACATCATCTTTGATTTGCATCGCACGGGCTCGAGACCGGTTGGCTTAGAGTCGAGTTAGTGAACTCCAAGCAACGGCAGAGGTGGTAACCAATGCAATAAGATGGAGTATTTCAGCATTAAGAGACCCGAAAGTTGCAGCCAGAATAAGCTAGTCTTGTTGGAACCAGGCGAGGAAAGCCGCAGAGGGCGAGGCGGACGGACCATGGTCTGGGCAGGGAGTTGAGCCATCGTGAAATTGCGTGAGGTTATATCCATTAAAGAAGGCAATAACTTGCGCTCGCCAAGAACAAAATTTGATGATGTGAGTTTTATGGGAAGGTGTTGATGGGCTGTGATGGGTATGACAGTGAGGGGTGCAGTGAATGTGGAGGAATCGGACTGGGTGAGGGAAGAGGAGGTGGTGGAGGAGATTATCGATGAAGTGCTGGACATGGTTGAGGTCGGCTAGGGTATGGGCGAAGGATGGCATGCGTGAAATTGAACCAAAATTGTTGGATCTATGATGGTTCTTGTGAGAGTAACAATATGGCTCTATGAATCACATACAAAAAGTAAGAGAACAAAATAAGTATTTACCACAAGATTTAGGAGATTTGGGGATATAATAATATCATATCAAGATATTATAATATCATTTCTTAATAACTGGCCCTTATGGATTTCTGGTAAATAATTTACATTTATTTATGTTTCATAGCGAACTAACATAAGCCCACCATCCCATACAATGTGCATTCAGCTCCAATTTAGAGCTGTCAGAACGGGCCAGCCCGACCAAACGGGCTGGCCCGCCCAACCCGCGGCCCAAACGGGCCCAACCCGTTTGGGCCCGCCTCCAGGCGGGTTGGGAAAACTCCAACCCAACCCGACCCGAAGCGGGCCGCGGGTTGGGGCGGGTTGACCCGCCGAAATATATTTTTTTTAATTTTAATTTTTTTTTAAAAAAAATACATTTTTAAATTTTTTTTTTAAAAAAAAAACTTCAAAAAAAAAAATTCCATCTAAACTTGCCGAACCTGGAACTGATGCTAGAAGAATACTGAAACTTGTTTCAGGTTTTATCTAGATATTAACACTATACTAAAAAAACTTGATTAGTGAATCAGTATTTTACTCAATTTTGAAATACTGTTGCAACTTTCAAGTAAGACCAAGTGAAAATTATATAGTAGATCGAATGGTTCAATGTGATATTGAGTTTTTATAGCCTAAAAAAAGAAATAACAAAATTTTTTTTTTTAAAAAAAAATGGGGCCAACCCGCGGGCCAGCCCGCCAACCCGCGGGTTGGCCCGCCAAAACCCACGGCCCATTTGGGCTAGCCCGTATAGGCGGGCAGCCGGGCCTTAAAAATGCTGACCCAACCCACCTATTTGGCGGGTTGGGTTGGGCCAGGCCCGCGGGCCTGGCCCATTTTGACAGTTCTAAGCTCCATGTTGGGGCTTAGTTTTATAAGCTGTTGACTGAGCGGTCAAAGAGTTGGGCTCTCTTTTGAAATAGAGTCCAACGACTCTTGATTTTTGTTTTTTAAATAAATTTTAAGACTTTTAAGTAAGTAAAATTTTAAATAATTATAAAAAATAAAATTGTTGTAAACTTTTGGGGAAACTAAAAAAAAATCCCCATTGTCAAACTTAATTTTGAAATCAGTCCCCATGTCAGAAAAAAATTAATTCAAACTCCCTACTGCAACTTAAAATTTTGTTCTAACTCCCTATGACTATAATACCCCTCTACTAAAAGTCAAACATTTATTTTGAGAAATCATTATAGTCGGTACAAAACCTATACAATTTTGGTACACGTTACACATAAAATTGATATGAAATCTATACAATTTTGGTATAAGTTATACATGAAATTGTTATGAAACATATACTATTTTCGGTATTTATTACACGTGAAGTTAGTATGAAACATATACAATTTTGGTACTAGTTACACAAGAAGTTGGTATGAAACCAATACAATTTTGGTACTAGTTACACATTAAATTGGTATAAAACCTATATTATATTCGGTTACACGTGAAGTTGGTATGAAACCTATACAATTTCGGTACTAAATATAAATAAAATTGGTATGAAACCTATACAATTTTGGTACTAATTACGAATAAAACTGGTACGACACTTATACTATTTTCGGCACTTGTTACATATGAAATTGGTATGAAATCTTTACAATTTTGGTACTAGTTACACATGAAATTGGTAGGAAACCTATACAATTTTGGTACAATTTACAGAAGAAATTTGTACGAAACCTATTTTAGTACTTATTGCACATGAAGTTGGTATGAAACATATACAATTTTGGTACTTATTACACTTGAATTTGGTATGAAACATATACAATTTTGGTAATAGTTACACGTGAAGTTGGTATGAAATATATACTATATTCGAAACTTATTACACGTAAAGTTTGTATGAAATGTATACAATTTCGGTACCAACTATGCATAAAATTGGTATGAAACCCATATAATTTTGGTACTAATTACGATAAAATTGGTACGAAACATATTCTATTTTCGGTACTTATTACAAATGAAATTGGTATGAAATCTTTACAATTTTGGTACTAATTACACATGAAATTGATATTAAACATATACAATTTTGGTACAGTTATACATGAAATTGGTATGTGACCTATACTTTTTCGGTACTTATTACACATGAAGTTGGTATGAAACATATACAATTTTGGTACTTATTACACTTGAAGTTGGTATGAAACATATACAATTTTGGTACTAGTTACACGTGAAATCGGTATGAAACCGATACTATATTCGAAACTTATTACACGTAAAGTTGGTATGAAATCTATACAATTTCGGTACTAAGTATACATAAAATTGGTATGAAATCAATATAAATTTGGTAATTGTTACACGTGAAGTTGGTATGAAACATATACTATATTCGAAACTTATTACACCAAAATTGGTATGAAACCTATACAATTTTAGTACTTAGTATACATAAAATTGGTACGAAACGTATGTAATTTTGGTACTAATCATGAATGAAATTGGTACGAAACTTATACTATTTTCGGTACTTAATACATATTAAATTAGTATGAAATTTTTACTAGTCTTGTACTAATTACACATGAAATTGGTATGAAAACTATATAATTTTGGTAGAAGTTACACGTGAAATTGGTATGAAACTGATAATAGTTTCTGTCCTTATTACACATGAAGTTGGTATAAAACATATACAATTTTGGTAGTTATTACACTTGAATTTGGTATGAAACATATACAATTTTGGTACTAATTACACATGAAGTTTGTACGAAACCTATAATATATTCGGTCCTTATTACACGTGAAGTTGGTGTGAAACCTATACAATTTCCGTACTATGTATACATAAAATTGGTATGAATTATGGAACATATATAATATCCGTACTATTAAACCTATACAATTGAAATTTGTATTAAACTTATGTAATTTGGTCCTAGTTACACATGATACGAATTAATACAAATTATATGCTCGTCTGTGAGCATAGAGATATGTTATATATAAGTTGTATAAATGTCCTTGGTATTTCACCTTTCAATTGGGCATTGCATGCAATTGGTTTAAAGTAAATGTGCTTGATGAATCGAATTAAGTGGAGAATTAATTAAATAATTAAAATAAACTAACAAGATGATGAATATTTAAGTGGAGAAAATCAATGAAAATGGATTCTAAAGATTCGACTTCACCCAACTATCAACTATGTTGTGTTCTTCAGTTTATTAGCCAAAAAATCCTATGTTATTCTATTGCCTCTTCCAAGTGTTAAGTAGAAATAAAGCACGATTTGCCATAATCCTTTATAATACACTAATCATATTCTTGATTCATCATGCACGTTTACTCTTAAACCCATTGCATGCAATGCCCAATTGAAAAGAGTAATGTCAATGACATTTATACAACTCATATACACATATCTCATGTGTAACTAGTATAGGTTTCAGACCAACTTCGTGTGTAATAAGTACTGAAAATAGTATATGTTTCATAAAAATTTCATGTGTAACTAGTACCATAACAAACAAATATTGTTTGTAAAGTTTGAAATTGATGTTATTTGAAATTGATATTTTTGTTTGTTCGATATAGAATATTAACATTAGTAGAAGATTCTATAGAAATGTTGTTATTGTTTTTTGAATTTGATATTGTTTGTTTATTCGATATACACATTGAACATCAATATTGATGTGTAATTAGTACCGAAATTGTATACGTTGAATACCAATTTCATGTACAACTAGTACCAAAATTGTATAAATTTAATATTAATTTCATGAGTGACTAGTACCAAAATTGTATAGATTTAATACCAATTTCATGTGTAACTATACCAATAGATGATATATGTTAAACACCAATTTTATAGATGATATATGTTAAATACCAATTTTATATGTAACTAATACCAAAATTGTATAGTTTTAATACAAATTTCATATGTAATTGGTATCGAAATTGTATAGATTTCATACCAACTTCACGCGTGATAAGTACCAAATATAGTATATGTTTTATACCAATTTCATGTGTAACTAGTACGACAATTATATAGGTTTCATACCAACTTCATGTGTAACTAGTACCAAAATTGTATATCTTTCATACTAACTTCACGTGTAATAAGTACCGAAACTAATATAGGTTTCATACCAATTTCTCGTGTAACTTGTACCAAAATTGTATAGATTTCGTACCAATTTCTTGTGTAATTAATAATAAAATTGTAAAAATTTCATACTAATTTAATGTATTAAATACCAAAGATATTACAAGTTTCGTACCAATTTTATGTATACTAAGTACCGAAATTGTATAGGTTCATAATAGCTTTCCGTGTAATAAGTTTCGAATATAGTATAGGTTTCATACCACTTCACGTGTAACTAGTACCAAATTTATATAGATTTCATACCAATTTTATGTATACTTAGTATCGAAATTGTATAGGTTTCATACTAACTTTACGTGTAATAAGTTTCGAATATAGTATAGGTTTCATACCAGTTTCACGTGTAACTAGTACCAAAATTGTATATGTTTCATACCAACTTCAAGTGTGATAAGTACCAAAATTGTATATGTTTCATACCAACTTCAAGTGTAATAAGTACCTAAAAAGTATAGGTTTCGTACGAATTTCATGTACAACTGTACCAAAATTGTATATATTTTATATCAATTTCATGTGTAATTAGTACCAAAATTGTAAAGATTTCATACCAATTTCATTTGTAATAAGTACCGAAAATAGAATATGTTTCGTACCAATTTTATTCATAATTAGTACCAAAATTATATGGGTTTCTTACCAATTTTGTGCATAGTTGGTAACGAAATTGTATATGTTTCATACCAACTTTACGTGTAATAAGTTTCGAATATAGTATATGTTTCATACCAACTTCACGTATAACTAATACCAAAATTGTATATGTTTCATACCAAGTTCAAGTGTAATAAGTACCAAAATTGTATATGTTCCATACCAACTTCATGTGTAATAAGTACCGAAAAAAGTAAATGTTTCGTACAATTTCATATGTAACTTGTACCAAAATTGTATAGGTTTCATACAAATTTCATGTGTAACTAATACCAAAATTATAAAGATTTCATACCAATTTCATATGTAACAAGTACTGAAAATAGTCTAAGTTTCGTACCAATTTTGTTCGTAATTAGTACCAAATTTGTATATGTTTCATACCAATTTTATGTATATTTAGTACCGACATTGTATAGATTTCATACCAACTTCACATGTAATAAGTAACAAATATAGTCTAAGTTTTATACCAATTTCATGTGTAACTAGTACCAAAATTATATTGGTTTCATACCAACTTCATGTGTAACTAGTACCAAAATTGTATATGGTTCATACCAACTTCACGTGTAATAAGTACCTAGAATAATATATGTTTCATACCAATTTCATGTTTAACTTGTACCAAAACTGTATAAATTTCACACCGATTTTATGTGTAACGTGTACCAAAATTGTATAGGTTTCGTACTAACTGTAATGATTTCTCAAATTAAAAGTTTTAACTTTTAGTAGAGGGGTATTATAGTCATTTTAATAAAATAATGAGTTAGAACAAAGTTTTAAGTTGCAGTAGGGAGTTTGAATTAATTTTTTCTGACATATGGACTGATTCCATAATTAAGTATGATAATGGGGATTTTTTTTGAGTTTTCCCTAAACGTTTTTTTTAAAAATAAAGTGGTTGTATAAAAAATTTAATTATTATTGTAAGACTCTAATTTTAATTATTAATGTAATTTTAACTACAATGTTATTAATTTTTTTTGGTCGTTATATTAATGCGTTAATGCAAATAAATAATTATGTGGAACCGGATAATGGAAAATGTTATGGCAAATGGGACCTAAAATAGATGCCGAACCATTACAGAGAAAAATATGATGGATTGAATCTCAGAAGAGGGGGCGACATGACATTTTATACGTGTTAGTAATCCCCAGAAAGGGGTTGAATCATTACACATTACCTTATATTTTTCTATCTTAAAAAGCATCAAAGCAAGAATATATATATATATATATATACTCATCAAAAAATGAAGCCATGTCGATTTGATTAATATCCTTTTGATGAGTCATTAAAAGAAATACATAATCTACTCGACCTAAATTTGAGCAAACACGACATAATATATATATATATATATATTTATCATCTTCGATATTTTTTTCAAATTTCTCCTATTTTAGTAAAATTACAAAAAAGAAGTCAAGATCCAACCAGACCCTTATGGCGAGCATGGGAAATTATCCATAGGAACAAGAATCCGCTAGCAAGTGTAGCAAGGAGGACAACCTATACGAAGAAACAAATTATTAATATACTGTATTAATTATGTAATAAAAAATTATATTAATTATTAAAAATACCCATTTAAATAGAAAACCATGGTTCTCCCTCCATGGATGTGGAATATTCATTCCAAAAATTGCTGCAGCTAAAGAATATACAGATAAGCACAATGTGCCAGAACTCAGGAACAGCTCCAACTGCACAGTTACAATTATTTCTTTATTATTTTAGCCTAAAAAACCAATTTCATATATATATATATATATATATATATATATATATATATATATATATATATATATATATATATATATATATATTGTACCTGAATCAATTGATTTCGATGATTGTCCAACTGTGACATCAGAAACAAAAACGTGTGAGTAAATTTATCTAATAAATGTCATTTTTATATTCCTACAGGCTGATTTATTTTCACATGCCCGTATAAATATGATGTTTTATTTAAAAAAAATATATATATATATATATCTATACTATATTATAATGTGTGAGCACCTTAGAGTAACCACCTTGGTATGGTCATTGTGAAATTCCAAAAATACCCTCTATTTGCTTTAGTAATAGCCACAAGATCATGAGATAAAGGATAATATCGGATGACCACCTATTAACTTCCCAACTTAGTTCCCAATTTTTCATCATTTTTTTCATTCTGAAAATATGTGCAACAGTTTTTTCACTTCCCCATAAAATATCATATTTAAATTAGATATTTCAATTAAAAATTTAGTATACATATACAATATATAAAATTTAAAATTTTATTACACACGCAATGCGTGTGCATTGGCTGCTAGTATATATAGTTTTCAGACGAGGTTGATATTTATATAAAAAAATATTTCAGGACTACTAGATTCTTGTGAAGAGTGTTTTTTACAAGAGGAATAATTTAAAAGTAACGAATTATAGATAGAGCCGTTGAAACGGGCTAACATAATCCGATCCGTCGAATAGATGTAATCCGATCCATCAAATGGACCATAATTTTTCAAATCATCTAGAGACAGACTAAACGAATCAATGTGTTTGGATTGCGAGTTGAGCATGTTGAGTCGGGTTGGTGCTTTTACACCTTGCCTGAAGGCAAGGCATATGGGCTGGGCCCGTTTGAGTTATGGCTTGGGTGTATTGACCCTGATAGCTCTAATTATAAACCTATGAAATATTAACCAAAAACAAATTAAAAAAGGGTGCATTTGGATTTACGAATTTGAAGTCATGTATTTCAAATCATTGATTTCAAGTCCACTTAATTGTTTGGATGAATTTATATTAATTGAATTTCAAATCTATGTCTTTACTAATTTATGTAAATATAATGGTAATTGTGATGTATTTGAAATGCACCTAAGATAGTTGTCATTTCAATCCAATTTCAAATTCATTCTCAACTCAAATCCCTTCATTCAAATAAAATTTATACATTTAAACAAAACCTAAAGATATTGACAAAAGTAGGAAAATTTTGGACTTTTGGGTATCTATTAATTTGTTTCATTTTGATCGAGTATATATAGATGATGATGATGATAATAATAAATAATTTCTTAATATTCTTCAATTTTCCGGTGATTTGAATACGGAATTTTTTTTATATTATATTGTTTAACCTAAAACTGCAAAAGGCACCTGAATATTGATGTAATCTTCGGTGTCATCGATGTATTCTCTCAACTGCCAAAGAAAATAATATAAAATCAAATTGAATTCATCTCAGAACGGTTTTGGCTTGGCTATCCCATGAGTCACCACCTCATGAGATAAATTTGTCATACGTTGGGGATATTTCTCATTGGGATATTTCCAATATATGGTAGATCTACCCAATGGGATAGTGCCCCATTACGTAGCTAAGACAAAAGCCTTCAAAACCTGAATTTTGACTAGAAAGAAGTTTGACTTATTATCTTTCCCTTTTAACAAGCTGTTACGTACCAATACAAATTATTAATTACGTACCGTAGACAGCTTGTTCATAGTGCTCTCAATTTGAATAAAATAAGCCTGAAAAAATGAAAATAAACAAATAAATAATTATATATATTATATATATTGGAAAGTAAATAAAGCAAATAATAACCTCGAGTAACATTTCGAGTTCTTCGACATTATTTTCCAGGTGGGAAGTTGAGGTGACAACAGTGTTGTTTGTGGACATGTTTATGAATCCCATTGTCAATGAATCCTCACCGGTCATCCGCCACTTACCGATCCCAAAATCGCTACCACCGCTGGTGGTGGCGGAGGAGGAGTAAGACGAGCAGGATGTATATTTTCTTGATAAATAAAGATCTGACATGTCATCGTCGTCGTCCAAAAGTTGCTCAATCTCATCCCTCACCTAAAATTTATTAAAGAACTAACAATAAAAAAAAAAAACGAAAAAATGAAGAAAACAAGACTTTCATTCATAGGTTTAAAGAGAGGTGCAAAGTCAATTTGTTCCTCCCTCGCGGGGTGATCTAGTTGATAGAATATATGAATGCGGAGATCTTTAGTCCTAGGTCTGATTTTCCTTACCAACATTTTATCGATCGACTATGTCGCACCGGACATGCCAGTTTACCTAAAGTTGTTTGCAGGTTATTGCATCAGCCCGATGGTTTACAAGATACACACACAAAAAAATAGCGGCAGCGATCCCATCATTAGGGGGAAAAATACAAAAAACAAGAAGAAAAAGAGTGTGGTGCATACCTTTTGGACCCGACTTGTCAATCTTGTCATGGAGCTCTTCATTTTACGCACGCGGTCTAAATTTCGACTGCTAATCTGCCCATAATCACAATTAATTTATGGATTAATATGTATTTACATAATTTCACAAGGATAAAATTATATACATATAAAACTTATAGGCTCATAGAGGGGATAAATGTTGTTCAATAAAAAAGTTGAATCTGTAATTATTTATATTACACAAGTTATGCCCTCTAAAACATATCAAGCGTTCCCGTGATTTCTAAGGTTATGTTTGGATTAGTGGTGCTTAACGGATCAATCCGTTCCGATCCGGTTAATTCAGGAACTGAGCCGATCCGATAAGAAACCGAATCCGGTTCCGAGTTGGACATGTTTTCAACGCGGAACCGGTTATTAATTAAAAAAAATATTTTTAAAAAAAAATCAGTTTTTTCTAACCAAGTTACCTTTTAAATTTTTTAAAATTTCTACCGGTTCCGGTTCTAGTCCGGAACCGGATTCTTTAAACCCGGAACCGGTGCACCGGTTCCAATCCATTAGAACCAATCCAATCAGGTAACTAGCGGATCGGATATGGTTCCTAACTGGTTGGCTCGATTCCGATTTCGAAACGAAGTTGAACTGATTCGTTTCCGAACCGGTTCCGAACCAACCCAGTCCGTTAAACAACCCTAGTTTGGATGAATGAAATTCATTTGAATGGAGAGATTTGATTTGATAATGAATTTGAAAGATGGACTTGAATCACACATGCATTTTAAATCTATCACAAATACCATTATATTTACGTAAATTAGTAAAGATGTGCACTTAAAATACACAATATAAATTTATCAAAACAAGTAAATGGATTGAGAAATCAATGATATGAAATCCATGGCTTCAAATCTATTCAAATGCATCCTAAGTGAATTTGTGTTTTTTATAATTTTAAAAAAAAAAAGTCAAAGTCTTATGAAGTCCGTCTGCCACTCCAACAAAAAAATTATATTTTTCCCCCCAAAAAAAATGGTTGCATGAATAATGAGTGGGAACTTCCCTTTTTGTTTTTCATAATAAAAATATGCAATGCAAATCTGAGGATTGATATTTTTTGTTAAAGTTGCAACTGGTACTGGTCACGGACGACAGAGCCAGGAATCAATATTATCTGAGGCTGACTAGATTAGGTAGGGTTAGAGGGCTACGACGATTTAAATGATTTGGCTAAACATTAAAATTTCTGAAATTTACAATAAAAAATTTTCCTTTTGAAAAATTGCATGAGACTAAGTCTACCATAGTCTATAGGGTGGCTCCACCCCTTGTAATAGCAGTGGAAACTTTTAACATTAGTGGCAAATTATACTAATTTTAAAAAAAATTTATGGCAACCTATCATTTTCAAAAAAAGCACATATTTCATAAAAGTTCGTATCTTATGATAAGTGATTAGAAGAAATATTTAAATTAAAAAAAAAAAATAGATGT